>JACEIK010002989.1:23171-33831 GCA_018107945.1 Datura stramonium
GATTTTAAGTAATATTTATAATTAAATACTAAACAAATTTAATTTCAAATTCTGTACTGAGATAATCTTAATCCCTGTGGAAAAAAACACAAAGAATTTGGATATATATGACACAATTTTAATCTAGACTTTAATGGTGTCATGAAGTTATCCAACGCCATAACCAACAAATTAATTTAAATAGAGTGACGCAGGGAACGATATCTTTTTATTTGGTTTCTCATTCGTCGTTCGATGTCATTTCGATCACGATTCATTAGCATTTGTGTCACGTAAAAATTCATTAAAAGGGAAAACGCTCCCTTATGACTTTTTTTTTAGGATTTGAAATCTGAGACCTCTAATGAAAGATAGAAAAATTTTATCCACCACAGTGATAGGAGAGGATGTAGCTTAATGTTATCGAGTTCATGTGAATCTAGCATTTTTGAAACGGAACACAAATTTATAAGTAAGAATTCACTAAATTGCAATAAACAATAGATATGAACCCATAACCTTAAAAATATAATGGAGTTCAATACTAAAAACCTTAAGAGTCTTTCTCATTCTTAGGATTCAAAATTCAAGACCTCTGGTTAAAGACATAGGAATTCTATGCATTTTAGTGATAGGAACAGATATATATCTTAGTTTATCGAGTTCATATGAACCCTTTACTTTTAACGCAAAACATAAATTTATGTGTAAAAACCTACTAAAATTATAACAACTAACAAATATAGACTGATAACTTTAAAATTATAAAGTTAAATGTGTAGAGTTCAAATTCTAAATACGTCTTTTCTAGGTAATAGTTATCAACATCTAGAAAAAAGTGGATATAGAAGTCAACAATGTCCTACTTTGAAATTAAGGTAAAAGCTAAGGTTGCTGATGACTCTAAAACTTGGGTTATTTAATTGGAAATTAAGTTATTTCAGAATAAATTATTTCGAGATTGTTATTTTATCCTCAATGTGAAATAAAAGTAACATTATAATCTCGAAATAACTATTTCGGAGATAAGTTATTTCGAGATTTTATCTCAACCAAACGTAGGATAAATCAATTCAAAACTTAATTCGGAGATTATTTATCTCTTATTTCTCGTATCAAACAAGCCTAAGTACTGTCACTCCATTTTGTCCCTATAAATACCATCTAAAACTTACACTATATGCTACAACTCAAAACTAGAACATTAATTCATCTTAATATCCTCTTCTTTTTTGCATCAGAGGCCATAAGTTTTAACATTATGGGTGTCACTACCTATACACATGAGGTCTCAACCACAGTGTCCCCTACTAGGTTGTTCAAAGCTTTAATTGTTGATTCTGACAACCTTGTACCAAAATTGTTGCCATATGTTAAGAATCTTGAGACTCTTGAGGGTGATGGTGGTGCTGGAAGCATAACAAAGATGAACTTTGTTGAAGGTTTGTTTTACATCTAACATGGTTTTTATTTTATATAATTACATATATTCTTATTTGTCTTGGTTAAGTTCACCGTTACGGATTGTAGCATAGGATGACTGAGATCTCTCCATTCTTAATCAGAAGTCTCTCGAGTTTGAGCATCAAGGAACAAAAAAAAATTTATTGGAAGCGTCGCTCTTGACTAGATTCTTTTTTCTCATCATTTTTTTTTATATACTTTATCAGGATAGATTTTAGAATATTTAAAAAATAATTTTATTTTATTTTCTGCATTATAAGTACATGGTATAAATTAAATACAAAGCAAACTAATGATATTAACCTCCAAATTCTTCTTTTTCCAAGAGAAGAGGCAAATCTAAATCTCAAAATGAATCATACCGAAAGTTATTGTTTTTATTCAGTTTGATTCATTTTAGAACTTAGATTTTAGTTCTGTGTATATAACTTAAATTTTTCGGAAAATACTCACAGAATTTCAAAAGAACTAGAACTAATTAACTAATAATAATTCTCCAAAAGTATTTCCCAAACTGGTCAAAATGTCCAATTTAAAAAGAGAGTCTATATATATACATATATATATATTAAGTTTATCAATCATATTAATTTGCCTTAATTTTGAAAAATGGCAGGTGAACAGGTAAAGTACTTGAAACACAAGATTGATGTGCTTGACGACAAGAACTTAGTAACAAAATATTCACTAATCGAAGGTGATGTTCTTGGAGACAAATTGGAATCAATTAACTATGATGTCAAATTTGAAGCTGCTGGAAATGGAGGTTGTGTTTGCAAGACAACAACTGAGTACCACACAAAAGGTGATTATGTTTTTACAGAAGAAGAACACAATGAACACAAAGAGAAAACCATGGAAGTTTTCAAGGCCGTGGAAGCATACCTCCTCGCTAATCCTTCTCTCTACACTTAAATGATGAAAAAAGAATCAGACCCGCACAGTGCACGGGGAAAGGGCTCTTCATGAAGAATTCCAAGGGGCTTGAGTTTTTGTAATTTTTATAGTTCTTTTTTTTTTTTTTTGGTTTTTTTTGGTTGAGTGGGTGTTCTTTCCAATTACTACTATATATGTTATGGAAAGAACTTTGAATAAGAGTTATAAAAAAAAGCTTGTATCAAACCTACAATGTACTCTGCTTGTTCAATATATATATATATGATATGATGCACAAGGCATAATTTCTGAAACTTTTTAACATCGACGTGCAATTCTCAGTGAACGTCTCTCCAACGTTGTTAATTACTTGAAAATTTTACGGTATTTTCAAACATGCAATTGCAAAAGGGTTAACTTGACACAGGGGCGTATGTATTATACTTTCATCTCACAAGCTAGATACATTTCAACCATAATCATGTACATACCGGAATTAGAAGGTTCCAGCTCGAGGATCATCATCCCAACAACATAATTTCAGCCACTTCAAAAGCTATTGTGTACTCGGCGTGCCCCAAGCAGTGATACTGATTCCCAAACACTTGCTGGAATATCTAGTCCATCTGCTTTCATATGTTGCAAATTAGTATGGGCTGCCTCCTCTGTTATAAGTCGAAACCTACTAACTAAATGCAATTTCATCCCATTCATTTTTCTAAATATCAACCATGATAGTATTTCAAGTTTGGAACATACCTTATTTCATGCTGTCAAAACAAGCTCTTGCCTCATCAACTTATCCAACCCCTTAATCATAAAATATAGTCCGGTCCAAGACACGACATCCGGTTCACTCATCTGCCTGAATCTCTCTCCAGCCAATCCCAAGTTTTGAGTATTCACTAAACCGGTAATTATAAGATCCCAAGAAACTACATCTTTTAAAGGCATACCGGGAAATAATTCAAGTGTGTCATCCAAAATTCTGCTACTGACATACCCCGGCGCGATCATGGAATTCCATGTCACCACATCTCCAATGCTCCATAGATTCAAAAATCTCTTTAGCACCTTCTACATTCCCAACCTGCATCAACCCCTGAAATCATAATGTTACGTGAAAACAAATCACGGGATGGCGTTTCGTTGTACGAACACACAGCTTTTTCTTCCCGTTTTGAAAATACCCTCTGATCATTGCATTTCATTTGACTGTGTTTCTCTCAGGCATTTCATCAAACACCTTTTGAGCTTCTTCAACGAGGCCATTTCTTACATTTAGCTTACATTAGTGTGATTGACACTAAGGACATATACGATAGAGTTAAAGATCTAAGTGAGGATAATCAGAGGAAACTCAGAGCATTTTTAAGTCTGTGATGGGGTTGCACCCAGTGGCAGAGCTACTCTTTGGGAAGGATAGTTTCGTCGGAAAATTACATTTCTATATATAGATTAAATATTATTTTATATTCGTAAATATAATATTTTGAACATCCTTTACATAACTAATATATACAGCTCAATGGTAAGGGTGCGTAACACGGTGTTGAATGTCTTGTGTTTGATTCCTCATGTCAACACTATTTATATTATTAAATTAAAATACAATTAAAAAAACGTATATTTTGCATAAGTGGGAGTTGTAGTTCGATAGTAAGAATGTTCTCTATTTTGTATGATACCCAAGTTTGGACCTCTACGTCTATGTTAATTATTATATATTATTTTATTGCCCGCCTATTTTGTTTTCATTCATATTATGATTAGGTCTAGGATAGACTGAATTCTTTTCTTAAAATTTAATATTTTTTTCTTGTGGAATAAAGTTTTCTTTTTCAATAAATAGGAGACTCCTTTACCCTAATTATATTATCATATTATTGAGAATCAAATCTCAATAATTCTCTTTCTAATTTTTTTTATCTCTTATTTTACAAAAAAAGCAACTTAGTAAATATTTCACTTTGAAGTTTCAATGAAACTTGAGAAAATATTTCAATAGAGCACCAAAAATAAGTTCTACATCTCTAAATCAACCTAAAAAAAGTATTTCGTACTATTTCTAATGAGTCTATTATAAAAACATTTCAAGAGATGAAACCTCGTCGAGTACAATTGTAAGTACATTTGAATTATTCTTTCAATATAGTTTTTTTCTCTTTATGTTAGTTTTAAGTTATATAATTGTTAATTCTATTTTTTTGTTATAGTTTAGTTAAACATTGCATAGTTTGATTTTAATTTTTTTGTTACATCCGATCATCGAGAAAAAAATTATTTACTATTTAAAGTCTGAACACCCTTCATGAAAATTCTGGTTACGCCACTGATTGCACCAAAAATTGGCCCTTAGCCCATTTTTATTTGCCTTGGTGATAGATGACATATAGAAGGGAAGGTGTCAAAGTGAGACACGAGGTGGAGTTAACAATAGACCGAAGGTTTGACGACAGACCTTAGAATCTAAAGGATTCAAGTTGAGCAAAAATAAGACAAACTACTTAGAGTGAAAGTTTGGTGACGAAACTCACCCGACAAATGTGGAAGTGAGGATTTTTCTTTTTTAACAGGAAGTGAGGATTGAATACACAAGTCATATCCAAAATAGTAAGTTTTTAAGTGTTTTGGATCAATAATTTAAGAAAATGAGGAGATTAATGGTGATGTCACATGTTGTATTGGAGCAGCGTAGATGAAATGAAGGCTCACATCCGATATTTTGTGTAATAAAAATTTGTCATGAAGACTAAAAAAGTATGTTTTATAGCATATTTCTTAGATCAGCTATGTTATATGATATAGGTCGATCAAGAACTCAATCACTCACAAAATGAAAGTATGTAAAAATGAGGATATTGAGATATGGATGGCAACTCAATTTTGTTTCTCATTTCACTTTAGAAAGCTTCCAAGATGAAAATGAACTTGTGTGGCTAAGAAAACACCAACATTGCAAAAATAGGAGAACTTCAATTCAAGAAGATGACAAGAAAAAAGCAAAAATCCAAAAACCTTATCAGTTAATATCCACCTCATGTGTATTTCTCCTATCTCTTTGGATTTCATCTCCCCCACATCAGCACTTTAAAAAAATACTGTGTAATAAACCCATATTTCTGAACTCTCACTCATTACTTTCTCTACAACTTTTCCATCTGAAAAACTCTCCGATCAAAATCGCCACCGCATTTCAGTAAGATTCCGGCGAAATCATGGCGGCCACAGCTGCCACAGCAGTAGCTTCTTCATTCTCCGGTCTTCATTGTATCCGTTCTAAATTAAATCGGCCCAATTCCGATCATCTCCTTAAAATTTCAACCACTAGAACACCAAATCTAACTTTAATTTCATCATCATCGTCGTCGTCGTTTGGAAGTGAAGTGACGTCGTTTTACAAGAAGTGGAGGGCGATGCCGAGGCTGGCGGCTGCGGTGGCGCAAGAGGAGGCGGAGGCGGCTGTGACCGTGGAGGAGGAAGAGGTGGAGGCGCCGACAGCTGTTGAGGAGGAAAAGGGGGGAGAGGGTTCTGATGTTAGTAGTAGTGAAGGTGTTAACACTAAGCTTTATTTTGGGAATTTGCCCTATCTTTGTGACAGTGCACAGCTTGCTGGGATTGTTCAAGACTATGCTAGTCCTGAGCTTGTTGAGGTATACACTTTACTTGGCTATATGTAGGTTAGTCATTTAGATTACCTAAATATGTTGTTGGTTCATGTACTTTCACAGAGTCTCTCAAAAGAAGAAATGTGTTAATTTGATTCACAGTAAAGCTTTGAGAGCTGAGAGCTTTGTTGTGAAAAACACGCTTAAGCCCCGAAGCGAGGCTGAAAACACCTTGAGAACTTTGCCTCACTTAATATGCGCTTTAGTGTTATCGTGAAGGCTTTAACTCAAACTTTCCTTGCAAATGAGCATTTCTTGAGGACACACACTAAACAATTGATATTTCATTTTGTCCTAAAAATTATATTAGTCTTGAACTATATATATATATATATTTGTATGTTTTCTCCATTTGTACCTTTTCTCATTAAAGCCTACGCTTTATTTGTGCTTTGCTCTTAAAGCTCCAATAGACCTTCGAGTTTTTTTGCGCTTTTCGCTTTTCGCTTTTGATAACACTGGCTATACCCCAAAGTTAGAATCTAGCAATTTCGGAAATTTTGGATGTATGGTGAATTTATTTTCTTGCTAGTGACTTGCACAGCTCAGGATTGAATTTTTGACATCTTATTGTGTTATAGTTGCTTCATGAAGCCTTAAGGTGTTTGATCAACTGGCTAGCTTTTCTGCTCCCATTTTGTGAACAACATTGGTACATTCAGTGTTTTTTCTGTATATATTACATAGAGTCATGGATGATCTTGACTGCCATCTCATGGAAAATAATGACGGAAAACCAATTAGACATTCATGGAATAAGATCGAAGTGCTAACATGTGTGTAACTTTCAACTTTCAAGGTGAATGTCTCTTTAGTGCTATGAAAAGAAAAAAAAGCTTCCTCCTAACCAAAACCGAAGTGTTCCTCCCAATTCTTGAAAGGGATTTACATGCTAATTTATTCAAATTTGTCCAGGTTCTTTATGATAGAGACACAGGTAAAAGCAGAGGATTTGCATTTGTGACAATGAGTTCTCTTGAAGATTGCAAGACAGTCATCGAAAATCTAGACGGAAGAGTAAGAGATTAATTCAATTTCCTCTCCTGAGTCGATGAATAAATTACAAAAACGAAAAAAATATTTCTGACATGGAGCTGATCTGAGGCTATATAATTGAAGCAAGATTTACTGATTTCAGGAGTATGGTGGCAGAACCTTGAGGGTGAATTTCTCAGACAAGCCTAAACCAAAGGAACCCCTTTATCCAGAAACTGAACATAAACTCTTTGTTGGTAATTTGGCATGGTCTGTCACATCTGAAAGTTTGGCACAGGCATTTCAAGAATATGGAACTGTTGTTGGAGCTAGGGTACTATATGATGGGGAGACGGGGCGATCTCGTGGCTATGGTTTTGTGAGCTTTGAGACTAGAGCAGAAATGGAGAATGCTCTTAACAATCTTAATGAAGTGGTATGCATTTCTTGAACTCACCTTTTGAATCATTTCAATTTTCATATCACTTCTTAGGGAAATGATTTATGTCTTAGATAGTTGGGTTCGTGGGCTAAGTGATAATAGTTCCACGATCAAATACAAGATTATTTTATCTCGTGTTTGGTTGAAATTTCAAACCACAATTAAGATTTTCATACCACATTTGACGTGGGATAACAATCCTGGAATTATTAATCATAGGATAAAAACACTATAATGACAAAGACACCCTTTGCCAAAGATTATCTAATACATTTAAGGTTAGAATTGGAAATAAAAGTTTATCCTAACTTAGTGTAAACCCAAACACATATTTTATATTAGTACTCGAATATCCCTTTTTTTGTTTAACGAACCAAATATCTACCAATAAAAATAATGTTGTCATTATTTAATCCCCGTATTATAGTCTTGGTATGAACTTGTTCACGAACCAAAAGACTCCTAACAATATAAATATTCTTTTTACACTATCAAATGTAGTTGGTTATCATTTTCAATCATAGAGATATGCTTGTAATTATTTTATAAGTAATGTGATTGCGTAATTATCTTATATCGCCGGTACTGAGAAACTTCAATTCCTTGAGAAAATGAAGGAACTACTACTTACAACTTATGCCCCTTTTTGTATGTATGTATGTCCATTTCAGGAATTGGATGGAAGGGCATTGCGCATTAGCTTAGCACAGGGGAAGAAACAATAAGTAAAGATGGGACACAAGATTCTTGTATATTAGTTGTAAAAGTTGAAATTGGCCATCTATAGAAGAACAAGTTCTGTTCATGGATTAAGATGGCTAGCTAAAAAGGCTTTAATTAGGTCAAAAGGAGATGTACCATTTGCATTACATCCCCATACATTGAGCTTTCTTTTTTCTTGTTTTTTCCCCCTTCATTTTGTAATTTTAGAGAGAGCTATCATTGTCCCTTCCTTCGTGAATATCTCGCTTTTTTTAAAGAGATTCAAGTTGTCTGTAATATAATTTTATCAATCCAACAGTACTTTTCTTTACTTGTTCTTTTTGGGATACAATAGTCCGACAACATTATGTGACTCGAATAACTCTGAACTAGCTGATGAGACTAAAGCTCTACCACAAAAAACGAAAGAAACATCTTCCTTAAACAAAATGGTACTCTTTTCTTTTTAGAGAATAAGTTGGAGATTTAAAATATTTTTCTTTGCCTCACATCTCTCTTTAATCAGTGACTACACCAATCTCAAATTATAAACACAATATAATATTCTTTTTCATTTATAACATAATACTTCTCATACACTCAACACAAATAAAAAGTATTGGGTGCATCAGATTTTTTTTATATTGTAAATGTCAAGACAGTGAATAACGCGTTATAATAATTACATGAGTTAGAAAGAATCAATAATAACAACTTTTTCTATTTTATGATTATTAATATGTCATGAATTTTAATATTTTAATACTTTACATATTAAAATTGAAATGTGTCTAACTACAATATTATTTTTAATAAAGAAAAGAATATTGCCAACATGTACCTGAGTGTCTTGTTCCTAATCAATTCCTCTGTTCCTATTTCATCTTGCCAACATGTTTTATTTTATATATTAAGGGGCCGTTTGGTCATTGGTTAGAGTTACGGAGGTATTAGTAATACATGAATTAGTTATGAGCAAATTTATGTATTATTTTATGTAGAGATTAATTATGCAGGTATTAGTTATGCAAATATTAGTTATGTAGGTATTAGTTATGTGGGATATAATTATGTAGAGATTATAATACATGAATTATTGATTATTGAATTTTTAATTTATTGTAAATTAATATATATTGTTTACAAATAAATAAGTAAACAAATTGTATAAAATTATTGTATAATTGAAATTTTTTTTAAAAAAAAAAAAGAAAATGAAGGTGTAAATGTGCACCGAGTAAAAAAAAATGGATCAATAATGTTAGCATGTCCATAAAAAAATTGCACCTGAATCACAGAGAGTTCATGAACAGATTTTTATTATAGTTGAACAAAGAAAACATCAAAATATAATAAAATTCTCAGCTTTTCAATTTTGAGTTTTATTGTTATTGCTAAACTCAGCAACATAAGATCATTAGACCATCTTTTATGTTTTTATTCTTTTTCTTTTTTTCAATTGGATTTTCATTTTTTAAAACATTTCATTTGAGATGAAGTTGTTGAACTTCAATATGGGTCTGTTGCGGAAAGAAAGCGAGGAAGGAATGGCTGAAGAGAATCCGAAGGAGAAAGGGAGAAGTTAAATTTAGTTCTTTATCCGGTAAGAGGCAACATATACATTTACCCTCCTTTATCCCCAAGGTTGTATCTCATTTCAACTATTTCGAATTAATTAGGAGTTTTTTATGTCATTCCTCCAAAATAAACACACAAAAACATGCTCTATGCTTCTATTTTTTTCTTTAATAATTAATTATATTTATAAAATATCTTTCTTTTGAATCGCTTTAAAACGATTGCATGAGAAAGATTAAATAATTTCTTATGAGATGAAGAATCTATTTCAATGAATACAAAAATATTAACTAAATAATATATGCATATCAAATTAAAAAAATAATATTGATTATTACACTTAAAGCACACTTGATGATACACTTTAATATGATAAAATGTACTATTTTCTATGGAGTCATCATCATCTTTTAACAACTAAATACTTGTATTTCTTTCTCCCTCTTCATGATTCATGGATATGATAATTTGTTGTACTCTGGGAAAAAGTTATGTGGACGCAAGAATAAGCAACATGGATACGTAATTTGATTGCGTTTTGATTATAACAACCATCGATATCAAAAAAATTATAATTGATCTTTATAAAAAGACAGACATATAAATATAACGTAATAATAGGGTTATTGACAATAACTAAAATTCAATTAATAAATTCTATGATTTTGAGAATTGTAGAACTTGTTTTTAATAATTCTTCGCTATCAAAAGTAATATCCAACATTTTATTATTTGTCTTATTGCTCAAATGATTGATTATCTAAGTAGTCTTTTAATTTTGACACGTTTTGTAATATAGACACTTAAAAACTTAGTCCTTGATCACATAGGCATTTGAATGTGACAAAAATATATTTTTTGAACACTTTAAATTGACATGGCAAATTATTATATGTTCTACACTTTTCTTTTTCTGAAACGGTGGACTTCTATTTCATTTAAATAAGGCAAATAAAAGATTTTCTTGCACAAAAAA
>JACEIK010002989.1:35854-56629 GCA_018107945.1 Datura stramonium
ATAAAATAAAACTTATCTTAAAAATATATAAAAAAAAAAGAACTGAGAAAGTATTAGGTAATTGTAAGCAAATCAAATATCAAATCAAAATAAAAAATAAAAAAAAGAAAAAGCCCTATCATGAGGTCTAAATCAACGGTGGAAAACGTGCGGACATTTACCCAACCAATAAAAAACCAGCACCACCGTGCAAAAACAGCAGCACATTTTTTTTTTAATTTTTAAATATATATATGAAGATGTGCATGTATTTACAAAATCTTCCGCAGAAAAGAGGAAAAAGAAGCCGTATAGTTCAGCATCTCTCTCTCTCTCTAAGCACTAGAACCAGTGGTCTCCCTTCTCTAAACCTCAAGCAGTCGCTCCGTTCTCTCTCTCTCTAGAAATTGAGAGTCAGTGAAGAAGGAACTCAGTGCTGTTGCTGTTGTGGATTTTGATGGGAAAATACTCTGCTGCTGCTTTTTTGCTTGCGGCAATGTGAATGTGAAATCTAGGGTTTTTATTGGATTGTGGGGATTTCAGATCTTTTTCAGATCTAGGTTTTTTGATTCTCGTTCTATTCGATTGCCGTCTGCCGAGTTTGTTTCTGCCGCCGCCGCCACCGTGTTTTGCGAAATGGCGACGCCTTTTCACTTGCCAGTCACTGCTGCTCAGGTATCTCTTTTCACTCTTTTCTGCTATAGAACTTCAGTAGATTCTTTTGACTAATGGAAGGAATAAGTTTTTTTTAAAAGTTTTTTGGTTGTCTGCCACATTTGTAGAGAAGTCGAGTAGAAATGTGAAGACAATCCATTGTTTTTACCGGTTCTTCCATGTCTGTTTATTCATTTGTAAAGCAGTTGAGTGGAGCGAGGAATGCTCGTCTGTGGGTAGTTCTAGGTTTAGCTGTTTGGATTTTTTCTTTTTTATATCTGTGGGTTATATATGGATAGATTTCATTTGCATCCACTCAGTGTAGTTTTATCTGCTATAAAATGTCGCTCACCCTGTTTTGGTAGTTATTTTTTCACGTTGAATTGGCTTTTATGGGACTTGAGAGTGTGAAAATTCTCTAGTGTAAAGCTGAACTTTTTGTTTAAAAAAAAATTCTTTAGTATAAAGCTGAACTCTTTATGGATATGTATGTATATATCCACTTTTAAGAGATGTAGGAACTACTAGAGGAAGATATTTTTGTTCTGTTTATTTTCCCTATAAATGCTCATGTATATAGTTGTGCCGGTGTAGTGATTGAATGTCCTGAATGGGGACAAGTTTCCTGAAAAAAGAGCTATGGTATCTAGTAACCAATGCAAACTTAATTAAGCATATAACCCAGTAGAAACAAACTATATATATATATATGGACAAAACCAACTAGTTAAGGATAAATGATCCCAAAAACAATTAGTTATGGAGTAAATAGGATTGACTGATTAAGGGTTAGTTGTTATCGCTTTACTTACATTAGATTAAATAAGGATAAGTGTGAGATTTAGAAAACCTTTATTCCGTACAAAGCCCTACTTCTTCTTTAGAAGACAAATTACTTATCAGTGTTAGGATAAAATGAGCCTAAATAGAGCAGAATATATAGAGGACTCATATTGCCAATGCCGACTAGTTTAGGATTGAAGCATTGATTGATTGGTTGATTTTTAATGGCTGGGATTTGAATTTCATCTTTCTGTGGTTTTGGGAAATGTTTCAGGTGGGGACATACTTTGTGGGCCAGTATTATCAGATGTTACAGACCCAACCGGATTTTGTTCACCAGTTCTACAGTGATGCTAGTACCGTGCTTCGAATTGATTCCAGCACCAGGGAGACTGCTTCAGGAATGCTGGTATTTTCTCTAGAGTGCCTTACTTCTCTGTACTTGTTTATGAGAAAAACCTTTGAAATTATTTCTCAATTAAGTGCTTTTGGTAGTTTGTGTTGGAGTTTGGTTGCTTTGTTCTAGAGTTCGGCTGATCCAAGTTTATTCAATTTACACTGGTGAAATGAAGTTGCAGTTTCTTATTCGTGTGCCTTTACAGTATCTTTGGGCAACAAATAGATTAACAGCTGAAGCGAAAACATTAAAACTAAACCGCTCTCCAATTTGTCTGTCCATAAAATTGGATATCAAGTGCACATAAATTACATAGATAGTTAATATTCTTCATTTTGTTGCTCTTGATGTGTTATACGTGGTTGACTTTAACACTAGGACCAGCACCTTTTTGAGTTTGTGTAGTTGTTTCAGTTGTGATGTGCTAATTGAAGCTCATTACTAATGTATGACTAATTATATTTTCACTCATTGTTAGTGCTATATGGGTTATAATTGGGCTAACCAATGATTGGTTGATCTTGCTAGATGCATGCCCTTAACTGGAACATGGTTTCTACAGTCATCTATATGATGTCCATATGTTCTAGATTAGTTTGAGTTCTTCCATGAAGTAACCCTATTCCAAAACAAACACCTAATATGGAAAAAATATCATTTGAGTGCAGTCTTCACTTCCACGTTCTAGATTTTTAGGTTTAAAGTCATCTTTCTGAAAACAAACATAGAAGCAATGTCTCATCAAGTTCTCCATCTCCCCAGTCAGCTGCATTTAATGGTTTTTCTCTGTCCTGTAGAAGGTGAAATCTGAAAGAAGTAGTGTCAAGTTCCTCAATGCGTACACTTCTGACAGAGGAGTTTCCTATTTTCCTTGTGTTGCGAGTTCCTTCTTAGTATCATAACTACCAGTGCATTACTTTATCCAAAAAAATCACAACTACCTGTGAGCTGACACTTGCATGGCTTTTATATACCTACTCCCTCCATTTCAATTATGAGATGTAGTTTGACCAAACACGTAGTTTAAGAAATATAAGAAGACTTTGCAATGTTCCAAAACTACCCTTAAAATAAATGAAATTTTAAATAGAAGAGCATCTTTTGTGGACTGTTTGCCAAATAAGTGGGGTCCAACATGGGTAAAATGTTGATAGTGTCATAAAATATATGCCAAATCAGGAAATGTGTTATTCTGTTTGGGACTGACTAATAAAAGATAAAGTGACATATAAATTGGGACAGAGGGAGTAATAAAAGTAAAAAGTTTCAAAGTGACAAAAGAGGAAGATTTTATCTTTGAACCACTTCTATAATTCTATTCCAATATAATAAAACTTCCGTCATGCTCAACTAGCTAATGATCACGATTCATGATCTGTAATGTTCCTTTGGCCTCAATATGAAGTATTCTGCTACCTTTTTCATTGTTCTTTCTGTGTTGTGCAGCAAATTCACACCCTCATCATGTCGCTCCATTACACTGGGATAGAGATTAAAACACTTCATTCCTTGGAATCATGGAATGGTGGTGTCCTTGTGATGGTTTCAGGTTCTGTCCATGTGAAAGGTATCAACAGGAGTAGGCAGTTCATACAAACATTTTTCCTTGCGCCCCAGGAAAAAGGATACTTTGTCCTCAATGATATCTTTCACTATGTTGATGAGGAGCAAGTTCTTCAGCAACCATTGGCCTATCTAGCACAGACTAACCTTGATTCCAAGCTGAATGCTTCCAATGCACTTCAAGAGCAAGGTATGAGTTTCAATCTTCAAGGTTTTCATCCTAAGATAGGTCTGATGGTAGGATCCTCTAACTTCTTTTTGTTTCAATTACCGTTCTTTTTTGAAAAGAAATTCATTGGTGTATTGTTAAGGCATTTTCCTTTCTTACCTTTTCTTGGAGGAGGAGGGAGGGTATTGGGGTGTGAAAGTCGGAACAGAACGATGCTGTGAGGTGGAGCATGGTGAATACTTCACCCCTAAGCTAAGTTGTCATTAAGGGAGAATACTTCTAGTAGCTTCAAATGCCAAAGCTCACTATTTCCCCAATGTTCATTCTTTTTACTTCTGATGAGAAGATGATTTAGTGATGTGCTATAAATTGGTGAGAAGAAATTATGTACTTAAATGTCAATGCTTCTAAAAGGACACTTGAGATTCAGTTTCTATTCTGCATGCTAATGCTGCAATACTATGAGACAAAAGAAAATGTGCATATTTAAAGGATTAATGATGGTTTCTGCAGTGTCCAACTACATGCTTGGGGGAGAAATCCAAGCAAGGGAGTTTGCTGATGCTCCTAAAATTGAAGATAACGGGCCAGTCGATAACTATAGTTTTCCGGAGGAACAGCTTCAGCATGTCCCCGAAGCCGAGAAGATCCTTGAAGATAATTTTGCTGCACAGTCAAACGGCTCTCTTCAGAGTACAATTAATGCAGTTCAAGACCATTTATCCTGTCCTATTGAGGAACCTGTTGCAGAGCCCCAAAAGCACACTTATGCTTCTATTGTATGCCTTTACTACCTTTACCTTCTCCTGATGGTTACATTCTCGTATTGTCTTGAGTATGCTTTTGCTATCAACTAATTTTATTTGCTTGATTCTAAATTCGAAGTTACAAGTTACTAAAGGGAATTCTGCACAAGGAGGAACAGCCCAGTCTTCTTTCAACAAACCTACACCTCCTCCTTCAGAGTGGCAACATGTGTCAGAGCCTCCTGCTGTACCGTCAGTTCATTCGACTAGTACTATTGAGAGGTATACTGAGGCAACAGAAGAGGCTTCAGCTGTTGAAGATGAAGGTTAGTTTCCCGTACTTTGGCACAATGTACTCATCCTGTCTCCTCAGGAATGTGTATTCCTTCTTAAGGGACCTCATTTGAGTGATATGCTTTCTTGATTTTCCCTTTTGAACTTTTTGCAGTTGAAGTCAAGTCTGTATATGTCAAAAATGTGCCTACGACAATGGCTGCTTATGAAATTGAGGAGGAATTCAAAAAGTTTGGTAAACTAAAGCCTGATGCTGTTGCCATTAGAACGCGAAAGGTTTGTATTATCATCTTTCTTTTGTCCTATACTCTTGAATCTAGATTAGGTCAATATAAAGTTCATTTGGAATTTGATGTGATGCAGGACATTGATGTGTGCTATGCGTTTGTTGAATTTGAAGATGTAACTGGTGTTCAGAATGCAATTGAGGTTTGAGCTAACATTTCAAAATTTTGAGCCATCTTTAATTATGCTTTTTGTGTTAAAGTTTCAGTATTGTCTAGCCATAAGTTCTTCATTTCTGGCTAGTGTTTCTAGATATGTCCCTTGCCGGTTATCTTGCTGTTATTACTCCCTCCATCTTTATTTAAATGACGCGATTTGAATATCATGAGAATTAGGAAATGAATTTACAAATATTACCAATGGAATATAACTGAGATAAGCATGACTTTGTTCGGTAATTCCACTTCTAATTGAGCATTGTGATTGCGTTTTTTGACGTGCTAAACTAAAGTCAGGTTACAAGGGGAATATGTGAAAACTTGCTCACTAAAACTATTCTTAGTTAAACTCTTCATCTTCCAAAGAGTGTGAAAGTCAAACAAGATACTGCTAAGCAAGTCTGTGGTGGAAGGACATCCTATCTTTTTGTCATTTGAATAATTGAGAATGGTGCTATTATTTTTATGAATGAGGTCAAATAATTTGGCACAAATTCAAAGTATTCCATGTAAAGTAGTGTGGGAGTTGTGAATGATGCTCTTTCTCTTTCTCTCGCTTTCATTTAATTGTTATTAATACCTTCAAGTAAGACTAATTACTGCATTTACATTGAGAGTAGTTACTGATATCTAAGTAAACTTTGTTGCAGGCATCTACTGTTCAGGTTGGTGGACACCAGTTGTACATTGAAGGGAGGAGACCGAACAGAAACAACTTAATTCGAGGAAGTAAGTGGCTTTTTCTTCTCAACGCTATTGCATTTTCTCATTCACAAAAACCAGCATACCTTTAAGCTACATTCTTTCTCGTTGTCTTTCTAAGATCTTCTAAGCACAATACTTTTCTACTAGGTCTTCACTAGGCACACCCTTTAGCAATTTAAGAAGGTGGTCTTGGCACTCTCTTCTATAGTCCATAAATGTTTACCCTATAATATTAAATAAACACTGTTCTTTCAGCCAGATTCAAGTGTGAGCTGGACACCTTTTCTACTTTTGTTTTGGCGGTGTCATATTGTTGACTTTGGTTCCCTACTTGGCGGAAGATGAGGGACATAAAAGAAACGTGGATCAACTAAACTGTCCTCAAAACTTACTCTTCCTTTCCAGAGGAAAGTTTTAACTCTGGAGATAGCTATGTTTTCATAAAAAAAAATTATTCAGTATAAAATGAACAGTGAACGTTCCTACTTTCTTGGATCTACTTGCAATACCCATTTTCAAGATGAAAGGGTTATCATGAATTATGAACAGCAGGGATTAGAGAAGAGTAATATGCTCAGTGGGGACTATAGTTGCACTAGTTGACTTGCATTCTTGTCGGGCTGCAAGTGATGTAAATATTTGGCTCCCACACATCTTCACCATGGTATTAGTCTCAAAACAAATCGTTATCCTAGTATCATTTGGAACTTACGTAGGACCTCATTGATTTCTAGTAAATAGTTAGATTCCTGTGTGCTTGTAATGGCCAAAATAGGACTATTTAGGAATCATTATGCTAAAGCCTGATCCTTTGCGCCTGAAAGCCTCCTTCACACATTTCATAACTTTCTTTACTTAAATTTGAAGTCATGAAAAATTATTCTGCTCTGCTTCCAAAAAATGTTTAGATTCTTTTGGTTTGTCTTTAAAATGGGGACACAGGAGGAAGGGGTAGAGGCAGAGTTAGCTACTCCATGGACGGAAGGGGGCGCTATGGTGGCCGCGCCCATGCAACGTGCCCTCGCGCGCGCGCTGCNGTGGTTTTGGGAGAGGTGGTCAAGATGGAGGTGACCGTGACTATGGCAGAGCAAGAGGAAATGGTTACTATAGACAAGCTCCTCGGCAGGAAAGAGCTTACTCTAGCAATCAGCAAAGCTTGAGAAATGAGCAGTACTCATGGGAATAAGCAAGTTAAATTTATGAAGGACGATACCTTCAGTACAAGCCATGTTGCGAACAGCTTTTTTGTCTTCATAGTTCTCCGAAAGATTAGCATACTTTGAGGAGCATCAAAATTTAGATTTCTGGAAAGAAGCATCCCAAATACATATATTTTTTTGGGCAGAAATAGTAAGTGTTTTTTCTTTCAGTACATGAACAGATTTACCGGAAAAGGTTCTAAATGCAGTTTTGGCCTGCTAGTGGATGTTTTTTCGCAAGTTTTCCGTGTTATCTTTTCCTTTTTAACTGATTGATCTGCATACATGCTCTCTCACCACCATGATCCTCTCCAGTCTATACACAAATTATAATTCCTAAACAGGGTTAACAATCCCCTCTCCCCGCCTTATCCTCAGTGATGGACTATAGTATTCTTCTCTTTGCAAGGAATACATTTGTTACTATTGGAGTTCTTGATGCGTTCCTATTGGTTTTAGATTTAAATGGTATTGGGAACTCGCATGTGTCCAAAAAATTTCATTTGACTACATCTGTATTGGCCCTTAATAAGCATTGTGAGTCCTTGATGTGCAGAGTTACGTGATACTAGTGCTGGTGGAAAATAGCAGGTATCGTTTGGTTTGAACATCACTATGCCAGCTATATTGTAGAATAATGATTTATCAAGCATGTGAATACTCATTTGGGTTCTATAATTTTGGCATGGGAGTATAAAATTAAGGGCGTGTTTGGTATGAAGGAAAAGTAGCAGGTATCGGTTGGTTTGTTTCTTATTTTGTTGTGTTCTTTAGGGGAGTGGGATGGTAAGGATGAGGGCTATGAAATTAAGCACTTATATTTTAAAGCCACTTTTTTTCAGCTTAACCAAACGGGCTCTTATTCTTCAGACGTAAAACTTACTAATTGTAATCTGTGAAGGTCGTAGCAGTGTAAACTAAAATATAGCAGTAGATGAAGGACTTAAACAATATTTTATGGACACACCGCATTGCTAGTAATATACTATTAGGCTTACTTGGTTGAGAAACAAATTATTTCGGATTAAATTATTATGAGATTATAATATTATTTTTATTTCATATTGAGGATGAAATAATAATTCCAGAATAACTAATTTTTTGATGATTTATTTTGAGATAATTTATTTTTTCAACCAAACGACTCCTACGAGCATATTACTAACAATGCAGAGTGTCCATTAAAATATTATCCCAGTCCTTCATCTACAGCTATTATTCCCAAAAAGAACACTGTACAAGTCAATTTAATAAGCTCATTGTTCACATTTTTATTGCTCAATAAACCACATTCACCATTTAAATATTGTCCAAATCTTGAATGTTTGATCCTCCACAACAAGAGGAAGCTCTACAAGTCTTTAGATTACACGAAAAGCTTGAGAAACTAAATTATGGTTAAGATGAACTCCCTTGCGCCGCTTGAGGCGGATCCTACAACTACCTCAAGTTCATATATAATAATAATTGGTCCAACAAATTAGGTTTCAAGCTAAATTTCAGAAGTTATAAGTATGTTTAGCTAGAAAAAAAGTGGGGCAAAAGAGAAAGAGCATATAGAACTAGCTCAACTAAAACAATCAATTTTAATCTAGATTTGAATAACATCTCATTTATTTTTCATAGACGCCCGATTCATCTTCTTGCTATCGACCCGCATAGAATCCCTTTTATCGCCTTGTCGTTGGGTTAGCTGTTTTTTTTTTACAGGTGTTGTGTGGCCTTGTCGGCCCGAGGCTGTGTTTAAAGCTGAGATATAGCTCGTTATTTTCTTGACATCGAGTTACAGGCAAGCACTAGAGGTGCCTATGTGTAGCCAGATTAGTTCAGGTCCTAGTATGGTGCTAGGTGCCAATCATGCCTCCCAAGGTGGGGCGTGACAAACATAATCATTTATCAATTTAAAATTCATAATTTTCCTTCTAAATTCTTAATATTGTTACGCAAACACATCTTTTAAATCTTATTGGATACTTTATATTGCTAAAATTATAATTTAATAAACTATTATCGGGTTATCGGTTCATCCTTTAAAAAAGTGATCAAACTGATAACCGATTCAATAATCCAATAACTTGGAACAATAAATCGATAATCAAACCATTAAATCAATAACCCCATTCATTAAACTAATAATCTAATTATCAATTTAGATTGTTAATTTAACCATTAATTTGCACAGTCCTAATTATACCGTCACTTCTCACTTAATTATGAGTAATATTGCATGTACTTGGATGTAGTAGGAAAGACCGGAATTACTAAGGACCTATTTGGTTTATCTAATGACTTATGATTTATAAGCCAAAAGTCGTAAGTAGGGGTGTTCATGGTTTGGTTTGGATCGGTTTTTGATCTAAATCTAAATCAAATCAATTTAGTTGGTTTTTAAATTTCTAAAGTCAAACCAAATAAAATAAAAATCATCGGTTTGGTTCGATTTTTCGGTTTATAACTATCTAATAATAAATTGATAATAGTAAAACAACAAAGACATGAGATAACTATTAACATTGTGAATCAACAAATTTCCCTCTACTATCACAAGATGAATGTATCTGAATTTTCTATTATTTTTAACACTATTCCAAAGTTTTAACATGTTTAAATTACATAGTTGTAGAGATTCTTCCACTTCACATGTTTAATATCCACACAGAAATAATATACAACTTTAAATAAAATGGTCAACCCTTCAAAAATCAAAGAGGTAAACGATTGAAGAGTAGATGAATGTCTTAGTAAAGAAAATTAAAAATCGGCAATATGCTACACCACATATAGATAATTAAACTTAGAATGTTGAGTTTGAACATATTTTTTAAGAAATAGAATTTAAAAGTATTATAGTTCATGTGAAATAAGTATACTAAAACTAAATTAATGATTAAAAGGTATAAAATATTTATAATTATTTATGAAAAACTAATNCTATAAAGTTTATCGGTTCGATTTGATTATTTCTTCGATTTTTTTTAGTAGAATCAAAACCAAAACCAAACTAAATATTATCGATTTTTATAATTTAAAACCAAACCAAATGTCGATTTTTTTAATTGGTTTGGTTTGGTTTTTCACCAAACCGTCAACACCCCTAGTCATAAGTTAGTATTTCTAATTTATGGCTTTTTGACTTATTTTTGTTATTTTAACTTGTAGACAAGTGCTTAAAGCACTTTTTAAACTTACCCAAATACTATAAAAGTGACTAAAAGTAATTTTAGCTTAAAAACACTTAAAATAAATCAATCCAAACTGACTCTAAAACAAGTATATATATATCACCGATTTTATGAAAATGCTTGTTATTGGAAATATATAATTCTTTGGATTTATCAATTTGGTAATTGGTTACAACGTAAAGGTTGAACTACAGAGAAAAAAAAAAGTTGCATTTCTTACGAATTTGGTTAGTAAATTTCACATATGAACACAAAAGTTGTAGGGAAAACATAAATAGTATTTGGTCCTTCAATATGTTTTTGATAATTCAATCGATTTTCATTTTTTTACTAGTATCGATATCAGGTAACTTATTAACTCTCACGTCGATAATAATTACTGTTTAACTCGAATTAAATTAGTTAATTTAGAAAGAATTGCAGCATTTACTCTAATAAAATTTTATTCTTTGTTTTTCTAAGTTGAATGAATGAACAATGTCTCCCACATCGTTAGTTTACATGGGTCTTTAGTTCTTTATTAAGCCAAGAGAAACTCACCTGTACGCCGAGCTTAGTAATGTGGGCTTGTGACCCAAATGGGGGCATTAAGGTGATGGAATGTTGGGCTGTCTCTGATGGTTGGGCTTGATGGGCTAATTTCTGGCCTGCCCTGTCCAAGCGCAGAGTTGGATCTCGTGGTCTCTTCGAAAGAAAAGGCTACTGGATTCCTAAAGTGGGGCGGATTGCGTGAGGCTGGTTTCACAGAGCAACGAATAGCTCCCGCTCCGTGCAGTGGAAGGATAACGGGCCGATGCCTTTCAAGTCCAGTAACGCCTGATGGGCTGCTCCAATAAAACCACCACTTTTTTTCGGACTTCGCAGCTTTTGGGCCGCTACGGGTTGACCCATAGCTTCATCTAGTTTCAACAGTTTTTTAGTTTATTTTGTTTGGTTTTTGTTTCTAATTTATTATAATAAGGAAAAAAAATTACAAATATGCTATTGAACTTTTAGAAAAGGTTTAGTTATATCATTTTTTAATAGTTGGATTTATTTATATCATTTACTGTGAGTTTAAGTATTTATCTATGTCATTATTTTTAAATTATGATTTTACAATATCAATATTTACACGTGACCTCAATTAAACAGGCGACCTCACTATTTTTAAACCATTAAAATAGAACAACCGGACAATTAAAAATTATCTGACCCATGGCCATTTTACCAAAACCCTATTATTATTATTACTCCCTAGTTTATAATAATCCAAATCCTTAACCCCAACTTTCTTCTTCATCTCTCTTCTTTCTCCATATTGAGGTTGAAATAACTAATTCCGTGATAATTTATTCCGAAATAATTTGTTTTCTCAACCAAACAGCCCCAAATAGTATATTACTTAACAATGCTGTGTCCATTAAAATATTGTCCAAGTCCTTCATCTACTGCAATTATTCCCAAAAAGAACACTGTACACGGTCAATTTAATAAGCTCATTGTTCACATTTTTATTGCTCAATAAACCACATTCACCCTTTTAAAATTGTCCAAATCTTGAATGTTTGATCCTCCACAACAAGAGGAAGCTCTACAAAGTCTTTAGATTACGCGAAAAGCTTGAGAAACTAAAATTATGGTTAAGATTGGTCAAGAGAAACACCGGAAGAAAAAGATGTGGATTGTGAATCCATTCGTCGTCAGGATTTAGGCATTTGCAGCCACAACTCCTTGCGGAAGTGGTGTTCCATTGTGATCGCCTAATGTTTCATCTCCTTCTTCATCTTCCTCTGCTGTTTGCCAGAGAAATCTAGCATATGCAGCAAGGACATCACTGAAAAGAAAAAGGCAAGTAACTCAAACAATGAACTTGATGTGTAAATGCAAAGATCAAACCAAAGATCGCCAAAAATCTTCATATTTTTCCAGAATACATTGCGAAAAGACCAATATTCTTTTCAATAACTATCATAACCAACAGATTTATGTTAGTATCTTTTCTTCATTAACAAGACCTTGTTAATGCTATCAAATACTCCTAGCACATTTCCTTCACACCTCACATGAATCTGTAAAATCATTCTAGTAACTTATTAAGTAGGGAATGTGTAAAAAATAAGGGGCGCCTCCAATTCAACATTACCTGTCTTCTGGAGAAGCTTGAACTGCCCTCTTAAAGTATGATGAGGCTTTATATTTGTCACGATGAAGTTGCCAAGTCAAAATAGCATAGTGTGAAATGGTTTCTCCATCAGTAGGATCCGCTAGTATTGCACGTGAGTAATATTCTTCAGCACCTTGTAGGTCTCCCTTGGACTGCCAGACCAACAGCAAACGCGAGAAAGGTAAAAATTAGCAAGACCATCCGATAATATTCATTTAAAACGCAGAAATAACGAAGGTAGACAGTTTGTCCCTTTAAATATCACATTCTTACAAGTATACAGTAAACTGTTGCAACATTTGTAAATATCTTGAGTGACAGAAAGGACATAATCCAAAAGAAAAACTTCATATTCAAGCAGATGCTTATATATTCCTAAATTTTAATTATATTGAATTTGGGTAAAACGGTGGGGTATTTTGTACAATTTATTTGGAGAAAGAGTTGAAATCTTAAAAAGCATGTCTTGGTGAGAGCTTGATCCAGAAAATGAACCATCTGAACACTCTTAAGGAGAATGACGGTGTTGACGGATGCAGCTTTGCAGGATTACTCTTCACCAAGTCAAGAGCATATATGGATTTCAAGTGGGCACTGCTCTAAGCATATGATGGTTGATTACGTGATAACAAAGAATATTTGAGGCAGAAAACAAGAAACATTCACCTGACTAAGAAACTGAGCGTAGTTTCTTAAAAGCACAGGGTTATGAGGATTTTCTTTGATCATTCTCATGTAGTACTCCTCAGGATTTCCGTCCATATCAGATACAGCTGCAGTATAATCAACAGGAGAGCCTCCACAAACTAGAGTATCCCCAATTCCTAGTCCTGCTGAAAGATGTGAGGGAGAGCTAACAGGTGTGTTATCTTCTTGGTAATCCAGGTTCCGGGATACGGTAGCTTCCTCACTTTCCTCAATCTGGCACATTCAGAAGAAACTAAGTCAAAAAAAGTTCACACTTACATAGTCATGGCAAAGCAGAAAGGATCGCAAAAACCTTAGTCTTATCTCTCTGCATGTTCATTTCATCCTCACTTTCATCGTCATTGATATCCCAAAGATAACTAGCATATGCTGCAAGAACATGGCTGGAAACAATAATAGATTTCAAACAAGGGGATATTTGCTTCACATGCCTAGTCTTGTAAATCAATAGCTAATTGGACCAATACTCAATCTCTCATTCGACGAAAGGTGTAAGTCAAGTACAATACCTGTTCTCAGGAGCAGCATGAACTGCACGTTCAAAGTAATCCGATGCTCTATCTTTATCTTGGTGCAGCTCCCATACTAATTTAGCATAGTTTGACAAGGTATCTCCATCTTTTCGATCTGTTAGTGTAGCTTGAAAGTAATTGTGTTCAGCTCCAGAAAGATCTCCTTTAGACTATAGACCAGAATACAGTGGGTTACATGAAGAAAAAGTTGTCGCCACAAAAAACATAACCAAGAATGGACTAGATCTAAAACATGTAGTGTTGTGTGCTCCAGCCAAAGAATAACAAAATCTATCATGACCAGATTTTCGAAGTATCTATTAGAAAAAACGGAATAGCATTTGAATCAGGTATAGTTTTATGTTTTTTATATTTCAAACCACTAGTAAATTTATCGTGGACATACACTGCTAGAACATCATGGAAGAAGAAGTCACTCACTTTCCCTTTTCAAGACATGGTTATGTCACTGATAATCCATACTCAATAGAAGATTTCAGATTCGAAATGAGTCAACTGATGATAGAAGTTCCAAATAGGATTTTAATTTGTTAGAAGTTATTGAAACTACAATTACTATCCTGACATACATGTCCAACTAGTCTATTTTATCAAGGGGCAAGTTAACAACAAGAGCAAGAA
The DNA here is from genome assembly GCA_018107945.1 of Datura stramonium. NCBI lineage: Eukaryota > Viridiplantae > Streptophyta > Magnoliopsida > Solanales > Solanaceae > Datura > Datura stramonium. The sequence goes on from JACEIK010002989.1 coordinate 49,977, forward strand.
GCCAATGATGAGATCAAATCCAGAGAGGTGACTGTAGTTCACCAATTAGAATTCCAACTTTGCAGTTGGGATTTACAATGAGAATTAAACATGTATACAACAACAACAACTATGACCTCAATCCCAAACAAGTTACTGTCGGCTATATGAATCATCACTGACCATGTTTCCAGTCCCCGGTTTAAGCTCAACTCATGTCATCAATATACCGAAAAAAATAAAACTGAAAAATAAAGAGAAAATTATGTTTTCTCAAAGGAATGGGAAACAAAGACTGACCTGCAAAAATTGAGCATAATTCCTCAAAAACAAAGGGTTAGAGGGATCTTCTTTAAGAACCCTCTTATAATATTCCTCAACATCAGAGTCAACACCACCACTATTTACACCATTTCCATCAACCCCAAATCCAGCAGCAAGGTGCATTGAACTAATTACAGGTTCACTTTCTTCGAATCCCAGCTCATAAACCTCATTAAAAACCCTTTTATTCTCATATTCTTTTTCACCTTCTTCATTCTCATCTTCCTCAATCAACCCCATTCCCTTCTTCCCAAAGCTGAAATCACTACTTCCTATATCTGATATAATATCCCCTATTGTCACAGACCTCAACAACTGCCCATCATCATTCTCCACCAAATCTTGATTTTCCTTCAATTCTCCAAGCCCATCCTCAGAATTATATATACAAAATGATGGTTCTTTAGGCAACATTTTGAACTTTCTTGCTTATGAGAAGATAAAGGTGTCACCTTTGGGCTCTTCTGAATGATTTTCTGTGAAGACTATGGGATTTTGGACTGAATTCAGATAACCCACAAAGGGAAAAATGGACAGGGGAAGAGTTGCAAGAAAAAAAAAATACTCAATTTGTGGAGTGTAACACCACGAAAGAAGGAAACTTTGGCAATTTGAGTGATGAAAAGTAGGAGTATTATCCAAGTTTATATTTGGGCGGTTGGGGGGACTTCCTGATTCCCAAAGCTCGACTGAAAATAATTTTTGTGGAAATTCTAATAAAAAAATAAGAATTAAAAATTTACATAAATAAAGCTTTGTAATTAAAGAGTTCACGTGAAAGTTCTGGCTGCCATATTTGTCCTTTGACTTATTTAAAAAACAAATATGATTAAAGAATGGCATTTTCAATCTATTAAGAAATGATAAAGTTAGGACCCAATTTAATTATTTTAATATGTAGAATATTAAATAAAAAAAATACCCTTATTTAAAATATGAAAGAATTCCAAGTTACAACACAATATGGACTTAAAATCATAAAATTGTTTCTGGAATTTGAGATGATAAATATTTATACTCTTCGGTAGCCATTTCTGGATATTTTTTTTCGCATTTTAATTGTGATTTTATCCAAATGTTTTCCGTGTAAAAACAGATATTTTTTAATTATTATATTTTAAATAGTGATAAAATATTAACTCTTTCATTTTAATGATTAGAATAAGATTTATATATCCTCATTAAAAAAATTAATATGAATGATAATTTGATTAATATAATTTTATTAATTTTTTTAAAATATATAATAATAATTTTTTTATATTTTAAGAATAACTTTATATTAAGGATAAAATTAAAAAAATATAATTAATTATTTTTTATCTTGAAACTATTAAATATTTTAAAACAGTTAATTTTAATATACTTAGTACCAAAATTGAGACGGAGACGGAGGTTGAGCCATGAATAATAAATGCAATGAGTTAAATTTGTCTCGTTCTCATCAACAATTTCAAGATCTTATGTAGGGTATATTAAAAGAAACATGTGTACGAGTATATAATTATAGTAAGTTTTTACATGAATTTTCTTAGGTTCGTGATAGATTTTTAATTTTTATCAATAAATTTGTGATATTTAATAAAAAAATTAGAGATAAAATATTTTTAATTATGATTTAATTTTTAATTATATATTTTTAACTATTAATATTTTACGAGGTGTAATTTGTGTGTATCAAATTTTGCAAGGTATAAAATTAGAAATTTTTGCCTTATCCGAATAAAATTTTAGAGAACCAAAAGATATAACTTGTGGTCTGCGAATTTCCGAAACCTAATTTGTATCTTGCTAATATTTTTTATCTTGTAAGGTATAATTTATGGGTTACTAAATTATTAAGACATAACATTCAAACCTAACTTATGTTTTATAAGAAATAACTTGTGACTTGCAAATTTTATAACTTGAGAATGCGAATATTTCCTTGTGAATTTTGTCTTGTGATTTTTGTTGCCTTATAAAATATAATTTGTGCTTTAATTTTTCTACCCACCTTTTATTACTTAAAATGCTACAAAATCAAGTAATTTAAAAGAAAAAAATTAAAAAATTACCTTAAAATAAAAATATTTATGTGAATATCCTTTACCGTTTTGTTTGAGAATGGATAAGGAAAGATAATCAAAATTTTAGTTGAAGTGATCTAAATTTGAAAAGAAAAAAAGTTTTAATGGTCAATGCATCAAACTTTCTTATAAATTAAGAAGTCTATTATTCTTTTATTTTTTAAAAATTAATATAAAAACATAAAAATATTAAAAAAATCAAAAAAGATAAAAAAATTAAAAAAATTAAAAAAATTAAAAAAATTAAAAAAATTAAAAAAATTAAAAAAATTAAAAAAATTAAAAAAATTAAAAAAATTATGACATTAGGGATCAAGAAAGAGAAAATAAAAACTAAAGAACATAGTGAGAATTGAATTGATATTTGTTGCATTTGTGACCAAGATTTATATATTTCGAAAAAGAATCGAGATAAAAAAATAAAAAAGAAAGATAAACATAAATCAAGGCGGATCAACTCGTTAATATCGATCACTAGAGTATAAGAAAATTATAATGTAATTACAATTAATTTGTTATTGGATGTATAAAAATATATACTTTCTTATAACTCAATATTTATAAACGAGATTTTCTTAAAACCTAGATTGTGTACTTATTAAAAATTATACATTTATGACAAGTTTTTGTCAAAAATAAAGGTCCATATATATTTTTTTAATCTTTATTTATCAAATTGGAAGGATAACAAATAATAAATGAGTCTAATTATTAGTTGCAATTAATTTGGTTTTTCCATGTCTGAGCCACTTTAGGCAAAGGGCGGTCTCGTGTACACTCTTGTTGAAAAATTGCAGGTACAGGGTTAAATATTATATATTATAAATGAATATTTAATTTTTGCACACCCTAACATAATCTACAAGAAAATTTGCACGTCCTTCACAAATCTCGACTCGCCATTGATTATATACTTCAAATAAAAAGTGTTAACGTTAAATTCATATTATGTTTATAACTATATAGTTTAATAGATGGAGTAGTAAATTCATTAGATTTGAAAGATCTTTTCAATATAACTACCCAAATCCGCATACTATTTTAATAAATAAAAATTAAACATTAACTTTTACCTAATAAAAGCCACAATTGATCATAGTTTATCCCCAAATAATGTAAAGAAAACTTACTTTTGCAACAATAAAAGGGTTGAAGAACCTGAAGGACATAAAAACACATATTATTTGGTACATATACTTTTTCCTTTATGATAATGTCTTAATGTTCTCTCCGCGAGACATCACCACCCCTTCCTCCTCCTCCTCCTCCACCTTCTTCTCCTCTCTTCCTTCCCCGATTTCCCTCGCCGTTCCTTCTAGGGGAACGACGAGTGAAACCTTATCATTTCATCATTGGGATTCGCAATCAATATTAAATTAAACATTGCAAAATTTTCAAAATGGGGGTCTTGAAACCGTTTCAACTCTTGGAAATAAACATCATTTCCGCGCAAGATTTGGAACCAATGTTCAAGAAAATGAAAACCTACGCCACCGTGTGGGTCCACCCGACGCGGAAGCTAACCACGGCGGTTGACGTTGAAGGGGGCAACAGCCCAACGTGGAACGACAAGTTTGTTTTCCGGGTGGATGAGGAGTTTCTCCGGCAAGATACCTCGGCCGTACAAATAGAGATTCATTGTGCTCATTGGTTTAAGGATTCTCTCGTGGGGTCCGTTCGCGTCCTAGTCGGAAATCTCATCCCTCCTCCGTCCCGGACTCACCATAATCATCATCCTCATCATCTTGGCATGCGTTTTGTTGCCCTTCAGGTTTAATTTCTTCATTTAATTTTTTATTAACATGCATACGTGAATTTGCATGCATGCACGATGTGTGTGTATATTGTATGTATGTATAATAACATGGGTGGAGCTAGAAATCTAAACAAGAATATTAAGAAGAAAATAATACGTTAAGGGAATTCAATAACTTTTATATATATATAAGCAGAAAAATAAAATAAATTCCCTATTTACTTAATATAATTTTCAACGAAGAGGTTTCAATTGAACTCCCCTGCACCCCTCGGCCTCCTATATACACACACAAATTTATAAAATGTATATATCTCTCTTTTTCCAAAATTTGATGTCAAGAAACTTTTTTTGTTTTACCTAATAGTTAAGTTTTAGAATTATTAATTAAATATCATGTAGCAATAGATGATTAATCTTCATTATATATCCTCCTTGACAAATGAAATATTTTCACACATAATTTGCTTAGAATAATGTTGTCTGATTATTGAATTTTCAAAATGTTGATTAATTGGTGTATATATATTGCGATAGAACCTAATTAATGATTCTAAAATATTTCTTTGATCGAAATCTATGTAATTTTAAAGATTTAAAAAGTTGATTTTTTTTGGTTTAATTAGGTACGTCGTCCATCTGGGAGACCTCAGGGTATATTGAACATTGGTGTTGCATTACTAGATAGTACCATGAGAAGTATGCCATTGTACACTGAATTAAACAAGTCAGCAGTTGGATATCGCGATTTGATGGAAGAAGAACAACTCCCTCACCTCCAAAACCAAAAAACAAACGACGAAAAAATCATCACCACCACAACCATCACCCCGACCACCACCACCAACAACAACAACAATAGCAACACCAATAACAACATGACCACTATAAAACCGATATTGCTGCGTACAAAGAGTGAACGTAGCGAACGCGTCAAATTCGACGATGATGTCACAAAGGCTAATAATGCAAAAGTTGCAAAACCTTCAAAGAGGAAAAATAAGGCAAATTATGACAAAGAAAGTTCAATTCTTAGTATTTCTTTGGAGCCTCCCCCACAAATGTTGATGAAAAAGAAAGGAAAAGCAAGTTCTGTGATTAGTGGTGCAGAGTTGAAAGAGAAATCAAAGCCCAAAGGTGGTAAAAAAGGTAAAGCAGGCTCAGTTCTTAGTGATTCAATTGTGAGCAAAGAGTCATCTATTTATAATAATAATAATGGGCATAAAGAAGATAATAAGCCCAAGCTCAAACTTATTGCTTTAGAGCTTGAGAACAAAGAGAAGCCCATAAGTGAAAAGAAGCCTGCCTATGACCCATCAACAACCAAGGTAGTTGATGAAAAATCTCTCACAAAGCCCAAAGGTTTCAATGCTGGTGATGATAAACTAGTTGATGAGCCTAAAGAGCCAATAACAGTTATTGGAAAGCCCATTCCACACTATAATGGGTATGAGTTTGGAGGCCCAATCAAGGGAAATAATCATCATTGGACTGACTCGGAAATTGGGCCTTCAGCATCTGAGGTTGCGGCGGCTGTGGCTGTGGCTGAAAGGAAATACCCGTTGGACGATCAAAAGAGCTCGGTGTTGGATGGTTGGAGTTTGGACGAGAGCGTCGAGGGGCTCAGGTCCAAACTCGAGAGGTGGCGGACGGAGCTGCCACCCGTGTATGACCGGGGGCAGGCCTCCAGCAGCTACCACTCGACCGGTCGTCACGCGAGGAGGCACTCGCGTGGGTCGAGTGGATTATTTTCTTGTTTTGGAAACATTTTGGGGTATGAATGCCAATGCATTTGTGGTAAGCCTCGAAAGAAACATAACACAAGGTTCTATAGCCCATCAGTTGGCAGCAGATCATTGTTTTGAGAAAAAGCCCAAGCCCAGGTCATATTTTTTGAAGGCCCAGCAGGTGGAATAAAATTTAAAAGCGTTATTATGTCACTTTTGAAATTTACTTATATCAGTGACAGATTCAAAATTTTAAATCCGTGCATGTCGATACTATCGTACCATTACTCTTTTGTAACAATGAATTTCGAATTAACATAAATATATTTGTTCTATATATCTTGCTTTTCATTTTGTTATTGTTAATTGTTGGATTTGGTTTTCTCAATCGGCAACTTGTTAAAGATTAAATTTTATGTGGTTTAACTATTGTAGCATGATTAGTGTTTAGCATGTTGATATTAATTTTGAATGATTTTTGGATTTAGCTGACTAACTTCAGAGGTTAATTGGCAAAATAAAAACTTTCAATGCCAATTAGCAAATACTATTACCTAGGAGATCTTAAAATGAGTAGTCCATTGTATATTTAGGCCTCGGTGGGTATGACGGATAAGAAATAATAGTCTCAAGATAAAATGTACGATTATTTTATTTAACGTTTGGTTAGGGGTCTTATTTAGTTTCAAGATTATTTATTCCACCATTTAATTTATACCATCGTATAACGATATGATAAGTTATCCCATATATATATGGTGGAATAATTAATCTCATTGAGATATCCCAATTCATGAT
>JACEIK010002989.1:71123-184783 GCA_018107945.1 Datura stramonium
CTGTAACCACTTTTTACTCTTCATTCTTGTTCTCATCCATTTTCTTGAAATTTAGTCACAAAATCTTGAAACCCCCTTTTCATGGAACCAACTCTTGGTTTACTTGATACTGGTGAAAAAGGTTCAAAAATGTCAAAATTGGAGCAAGATTACAATATGGGCATGTGTTCTGAGGATGAAACAGAGCTTGAGTTGGGGTTAGGCCTTAGCCTCAGCAGTGGGGGTGGAGGTGGTGGAGTGGTAGGAAAGGCTAAGAAGTCACCATGGGGTGAATATGGTAGGATTTTAACTGCTAAAGATTTTCCTAATGGTTTCTCAGCTGGGAGATCCATTAATGGTGGTGTTTCTGGTACTAAAAGAGCTGCTGATTTTGCTGGTTCTACAACTGAGGTTGGATCTCCTCCTACTGGTGCAAGGTTAGAATTTCATACCTTTTTCATAAAAATGAGTTCTTTCCTTTAACATTAGTAAATTTTTTGTCTTTTTTCTTTTACATGTTTATCCATGAAGTTATGTTTAGTTTACTCAAGAAATTGTTTCTCTCAAAGGGTCTTAGTGATTTTAGGTTCTTATGTAAAGTTTCATTTTTCCCTAGGATTTTTGTCATGTGTTCCTTGAATTTGTTTTTGCTTTTGTCTTTTGTGGGTTCCTAAAGCTGAGTTCTTCACTTTGATATTAAAATTTTTACATTTAGTTCATGCCTAATCATGAAGTTATGTTTAGTTTACTTAAGAAATTGTGTCCCTTGAAGGGTTTTAATGATCTTGGTTCTTATGTAAAGTATGAAGTATTTCATTTGTCTCTAGGATTTTTGCCTTTGATGTGTAATTAAAGAAAAGTTCTTTCCTTTAAAATTACAAATTTTTACATTAGTTTCATGTTTATCCCTGAAATTGTGTTTAGTCTACTCAAGAATAGATTTTTATTTTGTTTCTAGGATTTTAATAGTTAGAGTATATATTCCTTGAATTTGTTTTAACTTTTGTCTTTGATGAGTTATTAGTTTATTTTAAATAACTGGCTGTTTATTCTAAGAAGCTGGCAGAGCATGCATCAATTTGTTAATCTCATTACCTTTAAATCTTTATTAATCTAAAATCTGCCAAAAAAGTTGCTTTTGGTTGCCCTGTCATTATGATAATCTATCATTATATTCCCTCTTATGTACAGTAATCCTTCTTTTAGGGCAACTTTAATAATATTTGACATTTTTTTTTTTTGGAAAAAGAGAAGAAAATATATTGTGCAAATGTTCATATACTCCCTTCTTTCTCTGAGGTTGCCCACATATGGCTTTTACTTTCTGCACTTGGGCACAGAACATTATCCTCTTCTATTATTTTAAAGGAATGGTTAAGTTATGGCAAATCTTTTTTTCTTCCCTCTTTCTTTTGACTTGTTCAATTTTATCTAGAATCAGTTACAAAGTTCATGAATTTGGCTTCTTGATGGATGATAGAGTAGTATATAATTGATGATTCATTTAATTTTGATTTCTGAAAGCAGTCAGGTTGTGGGATGGCCACCCATAAGGGCATACAGAATGAACAGCTTGGTTAATCAATCAAAGGTTCTAAATGCTGAAGAAGACAAGGGAGTCGGCGGGAACGATAAGAAGGAGCATTCGAAGAAGAAAATCAATCACGGAAACACTCAGGATGATGCAGCTTCCGTTAAAGAAAAAGGGCATCTTGGTTTTGTGAAGGTGAATATGGACGGTTTGCCTATTGGACGAAAGGTGGATTTGAATGCTCACACTTGCTATGAATCCTTAGCAGAAACCTTGGAGGATATGTTCTTCAAATCAACCAAAAGTATGGTTTCTGTTTTAAGTTTCCCTCTTATTGTTTCTTAAGCTGGCTCTAAAAACTACCTTTCTTGGCCTTTTTGTTAAAGATCAAGTTTAGTTATTTGTTCTTATCAATTTACTATGTGATACGGTCCATATGATATTAGCTCAACTCTTTTAGGGGAGAGTTAGTTTCTCCCATGCATTACACTTCTACATGGGCGTGGCGCACCCCATGTAGGGTGGTATTGGTTTGGATAAATAACATGTTTTATATGGTCATTGTTGATTGAAAAATCAGGGCTGTTTTATGTACTAATGAACGACATGATTCAGTTGTATGTTAGTGATGTTTTTGTTTTTTGAAGTGATTGTTGATGTTCCATTGATTTATGTGCTGTAAAATAGGTGGTGAAAAGGAACAAGCAACTAAGTCTTTTAAGCTCTTGGATGGATCATCTGAATTTGTGCTCACATATGAGGATAAAGAAGGAGATTGGATGCTTGTTGGAGATGTTCCATGGGGGTAAGAAATTCCCTTAATTAGTATTCCACAGTTGCAAAAGACAGAGAAATATTAGAAGCCTACTTTCATCCCCTCCCACCACCCCACCCACCCCACCCACCCCAAGAAAAGGAATAGATATATTAGCAAACCTCCTGAGGTATTGATGATCTCAAGTATATATATTATGCATGGTACTTTTTGGTGGACCTAATTCACGAAAGCAAATGATCACACCTTCATCTTCCAACAACCATCCCACCCTCAGAAAAAGAGGAAGTACAAAAATGAAAACGAATAAAATAATAAGCATAAAACTATCAATATTAAGGATAAGTGTAGTACATCAGTAGCATAGAGGAACACCATCGAGTGATGTGATCCTTCCCCCTTGGTTCGGGCCCTGGGAATGGAGAAATTCTTGGTCGGATGTGCTTCCCCCTTAATGGACCCTACACGTCGTGAATCTAAGATTAGTCAGGCTAGTAAGTTGTGTGTATGGATACCAGATGGTTAAAAAGAAATAGCATAGAAGAACATGAGCAGAAAGTATGATTTGTACATCTCTGAAAATTCAACTTGTTATCATTTGTCTCTCCCTACTCTAGTTCTTTATATGTTCTAATACTTTCATGTCTTATAGGATGTTTCTCAACACTGTGAAAAGGCTAAGAATCATGAGGACTTCTGAGGCTAATGGACTTGGTATGTACATAGGCATGCCAAAAGAACATATTTTCCAATGGAACTCTGTCCCTCCTTTTTTATATGTTGCTTGGATTCTTCGAACATGTTGTCGGGGTGTCTCAGATCCTCCAAAATGTACTACATCTTTTCGGAGAGTCCGAGCAACATATAGCCCTTTTGTCATTTTGTTTCCTTGGCTCTAACACAAGCTATTGGTTTATTAATTTTCAGCTCCAAGAATCCCACAGAAGCAGGAGAGACACAAAGGAAAACCAATCTAATTTTGCTTGGTGCAAGGAAAATGTATGGAAAAAGAAAGTGTGGAAGAAAGAAAAAAAAGTAAAACAGAAATAGGGAAGTGTTAAAGAAGTCAAGGGATATTGTTACTTTTTCATGGTTGCATTTTTTGTCTTGCACCATTTTCTCTTCAAAAAGTGCCCCACTTTTTTTGTGTTCTTTTCTTTTTCCTCTTTTTGGTCTAGGTTTCAAGCCCCTCATATAGTTGATACACCAATGTTTTTGCCCCCAAACCTCTACCTTCCTCATGATACCTTCCTCATGATGTAAATATGGGAATGCTATTTTCCTCTTTTTTGTGTGTTTGCGTTTTTGTTGCAAGAAATTCTATTTATTTATTTATTTTAATGTTGATCACTCTCTTTTTGTTTGGTGGTATAGAGATATATTAATATAGAATGTGTTAGTGGTGAAGTCATTAAAGGCACTTGTTGTTGAAAGTTCTTAGCAAATCCTTTATTGTGGATTGTGTCCCATCATTACATGACTCAACAATTGGGAATTTAAGTTGAGTTTGTAACACAATCCTATCATGTGCTTGGACAAAGTAAAAACTCTTTGGTGCTATAGCTATCTTCCAAGATATAGGGGCAAGTTAACTCTATAGTATTATTTAATATGTGATGAACATACACAAAATTTGAATGTTGGTGTCTAAGCATGTCATTTGGACTTTTAACTTATAAAATGAAAAGATTTCTCACCTTATATTCATCTGTGAAGCTTATCTAAATATTTTTAGCAAAAATGCAAGAGTAGGAAGCTATGAATGACGAAAAAATTGAAGAAAGAAAAGTACTGATAGTAAAAATAGTAAAGATAATCGAAGTGGAAGAAACAATAATAGAAATAGAATCAAGAATAAGATAATGCTAGCACAATAATAATACTAATGAAGACTCAAGATTAGGACTCTCAGCAACTGAAAAGAGAAAAATCTACTAACTGTCTACTGTAATTTTTGACTTTTGTACTCTTTTATCTAGGGTTATGTCTTTTGTGTGAAGTGTATTTAAATATTTTTAGCAGAAATACAAGAGTAGGACCCTATGGTGAAAATATTGAAGAAAGAAAAATACTTACAGTAAAAATAATCAAAGTAGAAGAAACAAAAACCGGTCAAACCAGTAACCAAGTTCATGCGTCAGTACCACGTCCAGAATATAATAGTAATAGAATCAAGAATAAAATAACGCTAGCATAATACTGATAAAGGAACATAAAAATGCTCAAGAATAGAACTCTACTCTACAACTAAAAAAAAGAAAAAAAAACGCTCCACTATTTACTAACTATCTATTCTAATTTTCAAATTCTATATTTTTTTTTATTTAAGATTATGTCCTCGACCAACTTCAAATTCTTCAAAGGGCAAAATGTAAGGTGTTTTTAAAGTAGTAGTAATTACTTTGTCTCTATGTGGTTGATTTATGTTCCATCAGAATTTAACTTCTTTCTAATTACTACTTACTAGTATTCAAATTTCATGTAAAATAGGCATATTATTTCCTACTAAATGAATACAAGTAATGTTTCGTCTGTCTAATCACTTAGTTAGGATAAGGTCGGAATACTAAAAAACAAACACACCATTATAATGTAATGTAACTTTATATCCTTATATGATGACATAATTTTGATTATGACTAATGTTAGTCATCCTAAACATAATTATTTCATTGATCAACTGACAACTGTGTTCCAATACTCCTTGTTGCAAGTCCATGAGAGACAAGATAAGTATGCTAAAGTGTATTACATGCTTTCGATGTTTACGCTAAATTAATAAATATGCGTGCGATATAAGTGTCTTTCATACGTAGTTTATAACTTTAATCTTCTTCCATCGTTTTCTAATTTTCATGAATTTGTGATGTATAAACCACACAAAAATATTTTTATTGTTGCTTCAAAACTCTCCTTCAGTTAAATAATAAAAATACATATTACAAATAAGTGTTTATTTGCGGAGTGTTTATAGGAGGTTCCTAACAATAAAATATTATAATCCTCCTACACTACTAAAAACTCATTATTTTCCCGTTGAAATTTTTCATCGAAAAATATTAAGTGACTATTAAAAAAGAAAAAATAATAATATTTTCACATGAAAAAATCATGAAGTTTCCCACAACTTCAGTGAGAATTTGTTTCCTACCATGCGTTTTCCCAGTGAATTGGTTTGATGGAAAATGGGTGAAAAAATTATGTTTTATAACACAAATTTCCCATTAATTTATGGTAGAAAAAATATCTATTTCTAATAGTGATACAACAATAACATACCGAGTCTTATTCTGTAATTCTATATTCGGGGTCTGAAGAGAGTAAAAGTATACACAAATATTCTTATTCTTATCTCGTGAAGATAGAAAGACTATTTTTAAAAGACTTTTGACCTCGAGTAATACACGTAAAAGCAGTTAAAAAGGTAAAATACAAAAGTATTATAAAGTATTTTTATAACCCTCATGCGCCATCCATTGTACTTGTTCCTTTTTTTCCACTTTTTCCCAACAATAGGAACCCTACACAATGATGAAAGAACCTATCTGAGTTCAGATCTCAGTCACCAACTATTGTGTTTCTGTGTCACTTCCAAATCTCAAAAAGATCATAAAAGTTACCTTCTACTATTATAACACTTGTTGATCTCTGATTTGTGATACCCAAAAAAGAAATTTATTTAGCTCAATAGTTACCTATACATCTATCATTATATGAAGATAAAAAGATAAACTAGATATGTGTATGTGTGTTTGCAACTAACTTGTGATGATTTTGCCATAGGGTGATTTGCACAAATAAGATTTTTTCATGCTACCATTTTGAATTTTTACATAGTTTAGAAAAGTATTTGCAGAAATAGATTTGTGGTCAGCATTAAATAGTGAAATCCTGATGAACGTCGTTAGAATTTATGGCCAAATCGTAAAATTATCGGAATTTGGTCACAAATCCTAACGATTTCAAATAGATAGGTAAAACTTGCGATGTCACGAAGCCTAAAGGATTGGTAGGATTTGTGGCCAAATCCCAAAATTTGACCACAAACTCGGATGATTTCAAATAAAGAGTACATTAGAGAAGTTATAGCGAGACATTTATCTTTTAGATGAGACGATTCACAAAATTCAATATGTCTTTTCACTTGTTACGAGTACATAAATGTAACTGCAGCTAAGAACTTGAAAAACCTGCATTTTGCCAATCTTAGCTTATTTCATTGGAACACAAAATCCTCAGGTATACAAACAACCTACATAATGTTTAAGCTTAAACGCGTTTTAAGATGAATAATCAAGCATATTTACTGCAGAAACTCTCGAGGATCAGTAACGTGACCAGTTAATGCTGATGCTGCAGCTGTGTATGGAGATGCAAGATAAATTTGACCTTCCTTATGGCCCATTCGTCCCGGGAAGTTTCTGTTTGTGGTTGAGACACAGACCTGCAAAATCAAATCGTTCGTTTAGGTCCAAGTTGTTGTTCCACATTGCAATAGCACGAAAAACTTTCATTTCATTGTTGTTAATAAGTAACTTGAAGAACTAGCCATAAGCAAAATGAGCTAATCTTACAAGAACAAATCAATCAACTACGTCTCAATCCTAAACTGGTTGATTAGAAAGGGAAAAAACACTCTGATCCACAATGCAAAGACCACGTTATTATTTTGGATTACAATGTCAAGTATCCAGGCCGGAAATTCTAACAAGGGGATTCAAGATAAAAATGCGAGAATGGTGACCATTAACAACTTTTGAGTAAAAAAATTGAGAAACTTGCCTGAGGTTCGTTCAACCGAGCATGAGTGTCTCTAGGACCACCCATGCAAGCACCACAACTAGGACTTGCTGGTGTATCACAGCCAGCATCCTCGAAAATCTGTGAACATGTTTTGCCACCAGATTCTGGAACTGGTATAGTGTATAAATCCATCCAGACCTGATACATTGCAAAGTTTTGCATCATATGGTACACAACACCATAACATTCATGTTGGATAAAGGTGTGTCCAAATCCGGCAGAACAATATATTAAAGACTACAAACCTTCTGAGTAGCAGGGACGAGAAATGTTGGAACTTTTACCTTCTTTCCCTGCAAGAATGCAAAACTCCTTTAGCTACCAACAAAATGCAACAGACAAGAAAACTTAGAGAGCTATATGGTAAAAAGAATTGGTTGTCCTTACATATAAAACTGGCATTTTTCCGAAAGTTCTGTTCAATTTTTCAAAAATAGTATGAGAAAAGGAAAAATATCACATCCCAAACTTCCACCAAGAAGGATCATTTAAGGATTTAAGCACAAAATGCTTATTCAACAACAACACAAAAAGGATTATGATCTGTGTTGGCAATGTACAAGATATGCATTTTGCAGGCCTATTGTGCATCAACAGCAAGTCAGACATACCAATAAACAGGCGATTAAAAAAATTACAGAAGACAAGTGCAGCAGAACAGATATATATATATACACTTTTCATATGCATAGTGAAATTTTGAGAAAGAGATGTCATCTTACTGATGCTAGAAAAACTTTGGCAGCAGCCATGAAGTCCTCTGTTTTTCCACCAGTACAAGATCCAATATATACTCTGTCAATCTTAACATCTTTGCATTCTCTTGCCAGAGCACGATTACCAGGAGAATGAGGCTGAAGAGTACATTAAAAAAAATTAGGATCTTTCGAGCTGACTTAAATAAGTGTATGGCATCTTCTTAATCTACAAAGAAGTGTTTGCTTGAACATCATAAAAGCAACATTTTCTTTGTTGGAAATATTATCCAGGCCCTTGATAATTTCATATGGCATAAAGAGGATGGACGAGGGAAATAAATATTAAGCTCACTTCATAATATATTCAAAACTCCATCCTTACATAATATCGTTAATAGAGTTTTCGAAAATAGCACATTGACACCATGAAAGTTACTCAGATAATACAAAAGATCATGCATGCACCAAGGATAACTAAAAGACATATGAATCTTGACATTTAAGTTTACAATTTTCAATATCTTTTATCTTTTTTTTTTTGCTTTTTTTGTTGCAGGGAAATGTAAAAGAAAAAAGATGTAAATATTGAAGATCAGTATTCACAAACAAGACAATTATGATGTATTAACAGCCAAATTATGGCCTACCTTTGCAACTAAGGGCTCCAACTTTGAGATGTCAAAATGGTACTCCGCAAGAAATCTGGACTTTGTGGCAATCACCTCATAAGTCATAAATATCATCTTAACAAAAATGCTAAGCAATTTCTTCAACAAAGCTATGATGCATCATCCGAGTTTAAGCATACTTCCAAGTGAAATTTTTTTTTGTTTGAAAGAAGACTTTTGTTCAACCCTTTCCAATTGTTCTTTCTTATTCTTAATCACCTTAAATTAAACAGAGAAGAGATCTTCAGGTTCACTTCCAATAGGGCCCCCCGGGTACATCTTGTCTTTATGAATGTCACATGACAGAATGAAAAATGACAAAGCCAGAATTTCAACTGAATCTTAAGTAAACTGAGGTTGAATAATGGAGATTGCATCTTAAGCTAGTCTGATCCTAACGTGTCTCAATTGTTTTTCAGACTCTAACAGTGAAATAAAGTTGTGATAAAATTTGCCTCAGAATATTTGAGAAATATCCTCAGTATGAATCTCTTGTTTATATCACAGAATAACAACAAAGAAATGAGAAAGCTGGAAGAGAAAGAATGTTAATGCATAAATAGACACTGTTAACATGAGTGCTCAAGCATAGTTGATTATAATGCTTTTACTGGTCACAAGAACCACGTTGACAACTATAAGTCTTTGTTCAGATTGGTCCAAAAAGGATATGATCTTGAAAGTGCTCTAGAATGTGAAACCAGAGAACTGGGAAAAGGGCAGGGAGCCCCAACATGTACACTTTTTTCCTAATAAAGGGTAGGGAAGGGCCGCACCCTAAGGGAGTGTCCCTGACAGAAGCATCAGTGGTTGATTCTATGGCTCGAACCTGTGACCTAGAGGTCACGCGGAGACAATTTTAACGTTGCTCCAAAGGTTTCCCTTCATAAATGAAATTGGAGATACTGGCAATGCTTGCAGAGGAACACAAGTGGTTATATATCAATGTCTTTTGTGTTGGATACCTGGCTTGCTCATCACTGTAGACAGGTTCATAAGGCACAGTAGTCTTTTCCTGTTACCAGAAAAACAAGAAAGATGTTCATTAGCAAGAGAACTGGTCTAATTCACTCAACCAAGAAGCTGAAGGGAGTAACTATGACATCTAGTCATATGTTGTTTTATCATAAGCTGAACTGGACTTGTCATACACTTACCTTAAGGTAGTCATATGTTGTTTTATCAGCTGGAATAACGCCGTTCTTTCCACCAGCTTCAATAACCATATTGCATAACGTCATTCTCTCTTCCATCTTTAGAAAACGTAAAGCATAGAGATATTAATAAGTCAAGACAATGTAACTCGGTTTACTTCTACTGAAAGATCTTTAACTTACTGTTAAACCTTCAACAGCAGTACCGACAAACTCCATTGTTTTGTATGTTGCACCAGCTACAGAAATTTCACCAATAACCTGGGATGTCATATTTACAACCATGTCTATTGAAATCTGAAACTTTATAGGACCACCAAATATGTCAAATTTTAACAAGAAATGATACATGATTCACCATTTAACTCTCATCTATAATCTATATAAAAGCGTGACATGTTTCTTTCCTACTTTCTATCCATTCCTTTTTCATAAGACTAGGATAATCTGTCATTAGAAGTTTGTTTCCACCAAAGAAAGTGATATTTATTGGTATAGACATAAACGGAAATATAATTATTTGTAGCCAATAAGATTCTAAGTAGATATATATAGTACTTATATATATCCTGAGTGATATACATGTGCAGCCACTGGCACTCTAGTATATTCAAAGGAAAGGAAAGAAAATATTTAGAGGCTGTCTGAAGAACTCACTTGCAAAATCAAATCCTTAGCTAGTATGTAACTGGGAATTTCACCATCCAACACAAATCTGATAGTTGGAGGAACCTGTATTTCACAGTAGATCTATGTGAGAACTGCAGGAACCTGAAACACGAGGGGATCCTAAAGAATAGAATGTTAAACATTCGATGGGCTTGCCTCCTTAAATATTGTACCATTTAAAACTTTAGTGGTAATACATACCATACATGTCAAATGAGACATGGACATGTAATCGTTAAGATTCACACTAAATTAACTTAACTTTGAGATGTTTATGTCAGGTATAAATCCTTCTTCTCTACTTATACTCAATAACAATATATGACTAAAAGGAATCTGCTGGTTTCAAGTGCCCTACTGACTGCACCACTTCACGTGTCATAGCTTGAAAAGCATTCTCCCAAGATCCAAGAGTTTTATGATCAGGGAAAATCAAACACCACAATTAGGAAGTTCCTATTATACCAGAAACAAAGCAGTTACATACCTTGAGCAAAATTTTTCAGTACCCCAGCACAAAACCTCAGTATTTCCAATTCCAGATGCAAATTGCCCGAAGGCTCCTGCAGTACATGTATGTGAGTCTGTACCTACCAAAACCTACAGACAAACCTATAAATCAAAAGTACATTGAAGGACAAGACATATTAGGATCGTTGCATGTCTTTGCACAAGCTTCCTCACCTCTCCTGGTCTGCAGTGACCTTCTTGGGCGAGCAGCGTGGCAGACGCCTTTGTAATCTGGATTAGCCTGTCAATGTATTCAGTCCACTATGTATTGTAACTGCTATAAAATACAAAAGCTCAGAGACACCCGTAGTGTGTTGGTAAAGTTAGACTCAATGGCATACCTGGAAGTTTCCGAGGTCCTTAATGTCACATAAAAGTACTTAATATTTTGCTCTCGCTTGAAGTCCCTCAGAGTATCCACATTACGGTTTGCTGCGTTCATCAGCTGTGAAAATGTAGTGATGGGTATGACAACTACCTTTTCACGATCCCGAACCTAAGATATTGAAAGAAACAAACAATCCCTGGAATTATTAGAGCAAAAGAAGTGTCCCAACAAGAAAATCAAGCTCTGTTGCAGTGAATTTTTACTAGATTAAATTTTAGAAAACATGTTTCTCTGTATCAACTATTCTCAGTAGCTCAACTATGAATCACTTATTTTGTGCAGCTGCTTCATCGCAGGGTATATTTTATATCTAAGGTACTGCAGAATTCTACTTTTCTATATGATACAGAACTCAACTGAGACACGAGTGGAACGCTAGCCCTCTCTTTGTACCATGATCTTGGGAGCTCGAGGCTGCCAAGAAGAAAAGTTCAAATACGAATGATTTTAAGTTTTTCAGCATGTGGCTACTTAAGTAAAGATAAAGGTGTCAGAAGTAGGCGATACGAATGCATCCTGTTTCAACTTGTCTCTAATTTCAGGAATGAGGAGTAAGATATTTAATAGACTCTTGGGAGGAATCAAACTCCTTGCTTGCTCTTTTTATACATGAAGTTTCCAGCATTTTCCTCAATTGGCAGTGTTCATAAACTAAAGCTCGAGAACCTCTAAACATAAATCTCTAACCATTTATAACAAGAACTTAGTAATGAAACTCGGCAGATTCCAACAGTATGGCTATTTTAGCATACCTTGGCATTTTCTCCAAATTCTCTTTTAAATACTCCAATAGCACCAGGACCAGTAATATCATTGGTCATCAAAACATCAACATTCACCCACAAGTTCTCACCTGGAACCACATGAAGCTTCTCAAGTTTTATAGCTGCTTACCAGTCATAGTCATCCAACTCTTCACCTAAAAACACCAAAATTTCACAATCAAAAACATCAAGTACCATTGGGCTATATGGGAAAGTTTGCAACTTTATTCCCCAAATATGAAAGGCAAACTTTATTACAAAAGATTTAACAGAAAACTAAATAAACCCAACTGAGCCAGTGGTGGCAGGCATTCTTGCACTTGGCTGTGTGATCACAGAAACAATTTTCTTGGAAAATCTTCTCCCGAGATTTTGAGTGGGAAGTGATATAGGGGAGAGAGCTCAGATAAAGACACAACATTCTGCACATAAAATGAAGAAACAAAGTTGGATCACAGTGATTCTGATCAATTCTTTAAAAAAAAAGAGATTTTGAGAAAAACCCTCATATTGTTTGAGTAAAGTAGAGCTGGTGGAGAAACAAGCCATTTCAAGCAGAAGGGAATTACTTAGCTTCTGAACTGTTCACTTTATGAATTGTAGTAAAAGATCCTGTATGACATTTGTAAATAGAGACAAAATGCATGTTGTTGTTGTTTTTTGACTTTTATACATTTAAGATGGCAAAAAGGTGACTAGTATAACTGTTGAGTGTTGAAATGGAGAACCAGAATTGATCAATAAATCTTACCAATTAGATTTTGACAGTAAAAAGAAACCTGTAGGTTTTTCATTTTCAAAAATTGTACAGTTTCTTGATCAAAGTAGAACTAAGATAGCATTATGCACTAGTACTTGTAATTATCTGTTGCAGAAATCCAGTGAAAGTAATGGCAGTAGCATCATACTAGCCATAGTACTATCACTCTTGACTAAATTTCTCTTAGAAGTAAGACATATGCCTGTAGTATAATTGACCCCAAATTTCCTTTCTGTTGGCACAATTTTTCACTTTTTTGTTTGCTTCTACAAAAATAAAAGAATGTTTAATTATCAAGTCATCTGAAAGCCTAATAAATTTTTTGACTTCTTATGATATTTTATACCCAAGGTCAATAAGTTCTTTCAAAGTTGATTAATTGTCCCTCCGTTAGAGGTGTTCCAAAAATGTCTGCGATCCAATAAATAGCCCTTCAAACAAATGGGTAATGTCACTAGCTTGTGCCCTATTTTGTGGCTAAGACAGGTATGGCACCTGTCCTATCTACTTTCATCCAAATCCTAGACCCAATATTGTTGGAGGTACAAGGAAGTAAGGTAGCTTTTGGATCAGGGTAATAAATAAATAGAAAATAAGATAAATCTTATATCAAAACAACTTATAAGATTACCAGGAGGATCGGACCCACATACTCATAGGCTGAAGCTGAATTTCTTTTTCTGGATAGGTCAAACTATTCGAAGAAAATAGAAAAGGAAGACGAGAGGAATCAAAAATTAGCAGACTGACTAAATAGTTACAAATAGGTGCAATTTATGACATCACCAAAGAAAATATGGTCCTTTCTTCCTTGTAGGCAGAGCAGCATACCGGAGAATACAGAAATAGGAAGATCGATAATGAAACTTAGAGCTTTTGTACTATTCTTTCTCTCCTTATTTATTTAAAAATTAAGTGATTTTTAAATAAAGACTTGAAGTGCTACTATCCAATATTTATAAGGTTTCATAAGGTATTTTACCTAGCAATATAAATTTTACTTAACAAGAATAACATAACATGCCAAATTTGAAAATTTTGGACAGTGTTGATCATATTTAGTTGTCTTTCATCCCATCCTAGATAGTTGTCATCAAATTTAAGGGAGGAAACAGACTATAGAGAAATGTTTATTACTTGACTCGAGTCTAGTATGGATATTAAGGTGAACAAGCGATAGTAAAATAGAATGCAAGTCCATAGTATTTTTTGAACCAGGCCTTTTGAAGTTTTAAGTTACCAAAATGTCATTTCTTGATTTTGTTGGTTTCTGCATAACCTTGAACCACATTGTTTCTTTGAGTTGACAGAAGAGCTTGAACCAAGAATATACCTCAAGCAATTTTGTTATTCTCATTACATCAACTATCAGAACCCCAGAATTCAGTAGTACAACTAAGAAGACAGATTATTAGGGTCCTTATTCAAGTTCCGAAAAAGGTAAAAAGAAGGACAAAAATGAAAGCAGAACAAACAGTACCTTCATTTGGTATACCACAACACTATTAAGAAGAAGAGCTTAGGCTCTCTCATCTAATGATGTACAACATATTGACCAACTCTAAGAATGAGTTGTTTTCAAAGAACTTCATAAAAACTCTCTAGGAATTAAGTGACACTTACCAGTCAAAGCTGATGCTGCAGCTGTATATGGGGATGCAAGATAAATCTGACCTTCAATGTGCCCCATTCTACCTGGGAAGTTCTATTTGGCCAGTTTGAGACACAGACCTGAAAAATAAGTAACACATATAGTCAGGCAGAGTTACACTGCAATGAAAAGAAATTGCAGGCAAGTTTACTGTGAGGAAAAAAATTGATCTTCTGTTCCTGTGATTCACATGAAGCATTATTAACAGCTTGCCTTAGGTTCATTCATGCATGCGTAAGTGTCTTGAGGGCCTCCCCACACAAGCGCTGCTTTAGGACTTGCAGGTGTTTCACAACCTGCTTCCTCAAAAATCTGGGAACATGTTTTGCCACCAGATCCGGGAATGGGGCGACTATTATGTCCATCCACACCTGAAACATTTTCAAAAAATTTGCACCATAAAGTTTGGTCCACATTGACATTGCAGCTAGCTAGTATTATAAGAAATATTACAAACCTTTTGAGTAGCAGGAACCAAGAAAGTTGGAACTTTACTTTCTTTCCACCTGCACAAGCCACAGTCATTTGTTTGGCCTGAAAGATTTAATTTAAACTGCTTGACTGGATGTCTGATTAAGTTCAATCATCTTGCAGTTCAGATTTGAAACAGAAGGAAATAGAAAATATATTGGAGGATCAATTTATGGATTCACAGTCTTATTCCATTGTAAAATATGACAACAAGGATTTAATGTCGCGCAAAGTGAGAACTTACTTGTCTCCTAGGGAGATGAAGCTAAAAACAAAGAAGACTGTGCTGCATGCCTTTCCAGCCACAGAAATTTCACCAATAATCTGCAACATGAAAGTACCAACAGACAACAAGTGGAATTTGGAATATTATCGGTCCCAGCTTTGAGTTAGCGAAAGACAGAAATACAGACGAATGAGTGCTTTCTTTTATTTACACAAGACATCCAATTGACAGAAATGGGTCATAACAAAACTTACTTGCAAAATCAAATCCTTAGGTAGCAAGTAACTTGGCATTTCTCACCCATCCATGACAAATATCAAAGTTGGAGGCACCCTACATCATACAGATATTAATTTCATTGATAATGTCCATTACTTAAGAAGAATCTTTATTTAATACAAATAAGAAATAATGGATATATAACATATGGAAGTGTCATCGACGGGCATGGAAGAGTACAAATAGAGAGAGTTTGAGTTTTAAGCAAGAAGGTTCTCAACATCATGTGGGATGCGAAGGAGAAAAAGCTCAGATCAGTATCCAAAATTAATGCAGTAGGCACGGAATCTGAAGGAAACAATACTGTTTCAGCACCATGGTTACCGAATCTGAAGAAAACAATACTGTTTCAGCACCATGGTTAATCACAAATCATAAAGGTCAAATTTTATAAGATGAAATTGTCAATGACCGTACTTTGCATATCACAGCTTCAACTTTTGAATCAGGAATCAAGAATGCATAATAAAGGCAAATTACAGAACTTATATCTTTTGGCAACAGAATTGATAGCATATTAGTGCTCCTTTCAATAAAAGTAATTAAGAAGTTTCATGCTCCACAGAATAATTAAACAACACACAAAAGATACTAAACCACTTTTAGGCACCGACTACATCGAAAGCAGACCTTGGTAATAGCTTCCCAGTGCCAACACAAAACCACTGCATCTGTACTGCCAATTCCAGTTGCAAACTGCCCAAAAGCTCGGCAGTACATGTATGAAATCTGTGCCAACAAAACCTGATGACAAAATGTGTAGAATTTTGCCTGAGGGTAAATTGTATATACCGCATTTTTGGACACCATCATAGTGTGGTTATTAGCAAATAATTTTCACCTCCCAGGTCTGCAGTGAACCTTCTGGGCAAGAGCGACATGACAGACGCCTTTGTAATCTGGATTAGCCTACACAGTCATCACAAATTCGGGTTTTTAATTTATTTAACACCAGATAAAAGAGCTAGCTTCAGCAAAGCATATAATAAGTTGGAATCTTTATAAAGACCATAGTCTTGCGAAAGTTCCACATTCTTTAATGTCATAGAAGTGGCAATATTTTGCTCCTGCAGAGGTCCCTCAATACATCCCATTACGGTTTGCTCTCTCATCAGCCGTGAATATGTAGTGATCAGGTATGATGACAATCTTCTCACGATTCCAGACCTATGATATAGAGAACAGCCACATCATGTTTAATTTCCCAAACATATGTCCACTCAAGTAGTTAACTCTGGCCTTAACAATTTTTAGTTCATTGAAACTTCACAAGAATGGAATAGGGAAGTCCCACTGTACGTGTTGCTGATTTATCATCCAGAACATGAGAATGAAATTTGAAATTTTTCTACTTAGATGCATAATTATTATGTATATAAATAGATGATACCCTTGATCATAATGTTCCAAATCATAAAAAAAGACATTTAGCTTAATGTTTCATTTGGCAGAAAGTACAAACAGCTTTAAGGTTAAGGTTGTCTTTGGAAAGTCAGATCTGCCAACTCAGCCAAAGAATAGATAAGACTCGAACAGGTGAAAGGAAAGGAAAAAGGAGAAAACAAATGTGGAAATTAAGAGTTAATAAAACAAAAGAACAACTACTACGCATCAATCCCATATTAATTGGCATCGACCATATGAATCCTCACGTCGCTCCATTTAAACTTGTCTCAATCCAA
Source organism: Datura stramonium (assembly GCA_018107945.1). NCBI lineage: Eukaryota > Viridiplantae > Streptophyta > Magnoliopsida > Solanales > Solanaceae > Datura > Datura stramonium. The sequence continues at coordinate 88,132 of JACEIK010002989.1, forward strand.
TGTTCAATACCTAAAAGGCTGAAAGCAATGGACAAAGGAATAGAAAAGAGAGTTTCGGATGAACTGTGAATATTTTGATTCAACCAAGAATGGATGGACTACTTTTACAATATGGAAAAGCTAAGCTACTCAGTAAAGCCTTAAGAGTGAGGTTTCATACCAGGAAATCATTTTGCAATATTACATAAAAGGAAAGGAAGGAATAAATTATCAGCCAAAACCATATAAATTAGTTTACCATTTAAAGGGATTTTGAAGTCCATTATAACCTCATAACTAATTCCAATTCAGCTATATAATAGATCAGGCTTCAAACTCACCAAGAAAATCAAATGTAAATTGACGAAACTCAAATAAGTTTTGATTATAAAAAAGATTTCATTTCAAAAGATGGTTTATATTACTCCAGACATTCTCTCTTTGATTCCGCAATTTTCATATTACACAACAATGATTATGAGACAATCAGAATCATATATATATACGTACATACATATATAGGGATTATTTGGTTTATATAATTGATTTGCATTTCTAAGTACACCAAGAAATTTAGTTTTATCAATTACTCTTATCAAGTACTAATAGATAATTACTCGATCATATGCTTAACATAAAGGTTACTCTATATGCAGCAGCAAATACCTTAGCATGCTGTCCAAATTGTTCTTTGAAAACTCCAAAACAGGCAGGGCCACCAATATCTTGGTCATCAGAACATCAACATTGACCCACACACATTATCACCAGGGGAACTTCAGGCGTATTAGAAAGGCCCTAGCTAATATCTTCTCAGAAGTCATAGTCATTCCAGTCTTGACCTAACAAATATAACCACAAATCCACAATCAACAATAACAACCTTTATAAGTCTCAAACAAGTTAGGTCGGCTGTGTGAATCTTCACTTCTCCGTTTAAGCTAACTCTTGTCATAATCATAACAAAAAATAAAATAAAATAAGATAAACCTGCAATCAAGATTCACTAAAATAAAACATGCATATGAAAAATAAAATCCCAAAATCGCAGTTAAGTTTGGGGTTTCATTCAAATAATTAGTTAATGCATAAGCTGGAGTACTGAGGGGCCATTTTTGTTACTGGAAAAAGGGCCCAAACTAATACATGAATAACTGGCCAATTTTTATATCATGTTTGATTTCCAAATAGGATAAAAGTTATTCATGTATTAATTTATACAATGTTTAGTTGTGTTTTAGTAATTCTACTTAACTAATACTCACATAACATGAGAAAATAATTTTACGTGGTAGTAAAAGGTGGAATAAGTTATGTGGGTATTGAATTATACATGGATGCAAAATTATAAAATTACACACATTTACACCTTTTAAATCTTTTTAATTTGGTACATTTTTTAAAATTGTACTTTATTCTATATTATATTTACGCAAATTAGTTATTACCATTTCTTTTATTTGGTGTATTTTTTTAATCTTTTTGGATAATTGAATGTTATATATATATACACACACATATAATTACACCATTACTGATCTTTTTTTTTATTCAGTGTACATTTACATACCGCATTTTTCTTCTTTTTAAAATTATGAATTTATGTATTAATTTTATACTATTACTTTATAAATTTCAATATAACAATCTAATTTTTTTATCTAGTTGATTTTAAAATTTAAATATTCAATAATCAATAATTCATATATTATAATCTACATGCCCACTTCAATATTGTCCTACATAACTAATACATGAATTACTAATCTGCATAACTAATATCTGCGTAAAATAATCGCAAATTTTCTGCAACTAGTGCGTATTATTCTTATCTACCCCATCTAACCGGTAAGTCTGTAACCAAAGTATAAAGTGGTGCAGATTTAATTACAATGGAATAAAAATATATATAAATCACCTGCTGTTTTCTCAAACAAATAAATTTGCCCTAATTTTAGATAGACAGATACATTGGATTATTGTACACAAGGTGCAAAATTTAATGTTCTCCTACAGTAGGATCATTTTAAGTGAAGAGTTAAAGTTCTTTTTCTTCAAAATTCAATCTTTTTGCAAAAATAAATAAAATTCAAACTATCAAATACCCAAGTAGAACCTGTGGTGACCGGTGTCTGTGCAGTCTGCTGTGGTGACATCAGAGAAAAGATTTTCTTGGAGACCATTTTCTTCTTGGTAGTTTGATTAATGGAAAGCTGAAGGCTGTATTGAGAAAGATGATAGACCACATCTTTCTGCACGACAAATCTTTGAGAAAACCGGTATTGGGTCACTCAGAATCCAAGAAAGTTTTAAATTTTTAAGGCTGTAGGCATCAAGTTCTTATCTTTTATGTGTATGATGAACAAACCTTGTTGATGAAAGGTGTAGACTTGAGTCTATATAGCTGAAGACGCCATTGTTGACAGGGTAACTGATTTTTGGGAAAACAGTAGTGTTATGACGCACTATTAAAAAGAATTAATTTTTTTAATATAAAAAATATAATTAAAATAACTACTACTATTTTTGTGTCATTTTATTTTAGGATATAAAAGGATATAAAAGCAAAAAGAATCTTAGTGAAATCCCAGTGAAATAAGTGAGTCTTTTCAGAGTTTGAGCGATCCGCCGTATGGAGCGCTTTTTAGCTGCTGAGGAGCATAAGTGTGACCGCAGCTCTTATTCCAATTTCAGCATAGGGCCTGCTTCCTTCTTTTGCTCATGCTCCAGTTCTCTCTCGCTCAAACAAGGTTTCACGGAGTCGAGTTCAAGTAGCATCTTTATATGTATCGGATTATTTGTGGTTTAGAAAAAAATATAATTTACATATTCTACACTTTAATAAATATCTTGAAAATATATAACTCTTTAATATTTTCTTGATTATGTAGAAACTTTCTTCACGACAAATTAAAGAATATCATTAATAATATAACGATTACGTAAAATTCACTTATTTTTGAAATAAAATAAAAAGTCAGCAGCGCATTTATTTTGAAACGAAGGTATGATATATTTTGAATTTTTATATTTAATTTTTGTAAATACTATTTCTGTTAATTCTCTTTTCACACTATATATATATTTATTACATAAAAAATTTATACAAATATTTACATTCTTAAAGGAGTCATTCTATTATTAGAAATAGATAAATTCATAAATTATTTATATTTTATTATTTTGCTCAAAAAATTAGGCAAGTCAAAATTTTTAATGATGTGGCATAGCTAATTTTTAGCCATAAAAAAATAATAATAATCAGAAAACAGTAAACTCAACTTTATCCGCCTCAATATGCTAAGCAAAATGCTTAAAAGTCTCTTTTATATTATATGTTAAATGAATCACTTTTATCTGCCCAAAATAATAAATATTTAAACTCGAGACTCTTATTAAAACCAAAAGAATCAATCATGAGGAGCGCACTATATTTGTGTAGGTTGAAAATTGACAACACAGGTGACTAAGCTAGTATAATGAGTGGTATTTTAAGAAAGTAAGAGATTAATTTTCTTTATTAATAGATTGAGTCAAGTTCATCGTACCGAACACATGGTGCATAATTTACCATCTCCGATGTGATTTAGTATATGGGTTCAAAAGATTTTATTAAATTGCAAAATTGTTTGTGAATAGTAAGTTGTAACTATAGTTTGCATAGTATACGATCACTCAACTTTCACTTTATTGCATTAATTTATTATGTTATTTTTTATAATAAAAAATTATTCAACTTTATAGTATCAAGAAAATAATGATACTATTTTTTATAATAATAAAAAATCATTCAACTTTCTTCAAATTGAGTGAGTATTGGTGAAGTTGATGCATCATTAAATAGTGAGTAAGCTAGTTCCTAACTTCACAATTAAAGTTTTGGCTCAGCAATAAAAAAATTAATGATAAAAGTTTGTGGCTTAATATAGTTTGGAGATTTAGATTTCGTATAATCGCTCAATTAATATTATTATTTTTGAAAGTAAATCATTTTCTAGATTAATTTTTAAAAACAAAAAAAAACTACTGGGATAATGGCAACCAGGGTGACTATATAATCAACTTCGATATTTAATTATTGAATTTATCATTTTCAATGTTTTAAAAATACCTTTCATTGATATATAGACATAGTCAAATTATAAATTGAAAGTTGAATGACCATGCCGAAATCCGCAGAAAACTTATAGTAGCAAAAATAACATAATATGCCAAAATTGAAAATTGTGTGAAGTTTGGTAAAGCTTAAGTTGATGCCTAGTTTAATTCTTAAAGTAAAACCTGATGAAAGGGAATGCAAGTCCACAATACCTTTTCTCAGCCAGGCATATTGAAGTGTTATATATGTTACCACAACGTCATTTCTTGATTCTATATATTGATTTGTGCATACAAATATTGTTATTTTGAGCTTACAGAAGATATTGAACTAGAATATTACCTCAAGAAATTTCTTATTTATCAAATTGCATCAATATCAGAATTCCAGTATACAACAAGAAAACAAAAATTAGAAGTTTTGTTATCTACTAGTGTACAATAGTGTCCAACTCGATCCGAGAACGAGTTATTTTCAAAAGAACTTTACAGCAAAAACTCTCTAGGATCAGTGACTTTGCCAGTTAATGCTGATGCTGCAGCTGTATATGGGGATGCAAGATAAATCTGACCTTCAATGTGCCCCATTCTACCTAGGAAGTTCCTGTTTGTGGTTGAGACACATACCTGAAAAACATTAACTCATGTATAGTGGGTAAAGACCTACATTGCATTGAGCAAAACGGTCTTTTGTTCCTGCAATTCCGTGTCTGCTTTCAGATTGTTTACAAAATTCAGTTCGTGCTAGTGGTCAATCTTTGCTGTCGCGACTTCCTTATATTTTTAGGTTGTTGTATATTTCCTCTCTACATATCTGCTTGTAAGGTATCTAATGTCAAACCAAATGGCTTTAGTGCACTAAAAATGTTCTTTCTCCTAGGGAAAAATTCTCTATAACAGAATCCTAATTTGCCTGAGGTAGACTTCAATGACTGTTACTTCCAGTAGTATCTAGCCGATGCCCTTAATGTGGTCAGAATGTTAGTCACTACTCACTGTTCTTATAAAACAATGTACAACTTGACCTATCATGGGATCATATTAACAAGAAGTTGAGCCATTCGTATAAAGTAATTAACCTTTGCCTTAGGTTCCATTCAGCCGTCCATAAGTGTCTAGGCCATAAGACAAGCTCCGCAACTAGGACTTACTGTAGGTGTATAACAACCAGCTTCCTGAAAATCTCAGGCATGTTTTGCCACCACATCCTGGAACCGGGAGACTGTATATGTCCATCCACACCTGAAACATTTTCAAACATTTGCATTAAAAAGATAGTACAACAGACCTTTCGAGTAGCAGGAACCAGGAAAGTTGGAACTTTCACTTTCTTTCCCTGCACGAGCCAGAGTCATTTTTTTTTTAGACTGAAAACACTAATATAATTTAACCTGCTTAATTGGACAGAACAAGGAGCATCTTACAGAAGTTAGATAAACTTTTGCAGCAGCCATGGCTTTCCCTCCCAGTGCAAGATCCGATATATACACTCTGTCGATTTTCACATCTTTGCACTCTCTTGCCAAAGCACGATTATCTGGTGAATGAGGCTGCAGGATGCATAAAATGTTTCAAACATATAGAACAGATGGTACTTGGAATGAACACAGCTTTTCTAAAAATATGGTCTTAATGTATAGTGGAGCAACAATAGTCTTCCAAGTTTTCAAAAGTGGTAACATTTAGGCCTAGATATACAGAGTGATTGTGTTGGACAAGTTCAAATGTGCATCACTTTAAATATTGGAGAACTTTATTTCTCCCTTTATATATTTGTAACACACATGACGGTGTGCAGGCTGAAGAGGGCAAGTCAAAGAAAAGACTAGCACGTTTCTGAAGAAGGAGGTGAATGTTATACCTTAGACGAATTCCACATCGGAATGGGAGAAAAGTCTTGAGTTTATGGCATAACACAAGTTCATAAGATACATGCTTTTTGGACTGATGATGGCTTAAGCCTAGAGACAAATCCCGTGAGGTCTGTGGTGCCAAAAGCAGACAATACTTGTGATAGCCTTGGATAGTGATAATATTAGGCGCCATTTTGAGTGCAGACCCAAACGTATGGTATGATTTTGGACTTCTTTCTTGGAAAAATCAAATCTTTTTTAAAAAATAAAACATAAACCTCAAACAATCAAAATACCCAACTGAGCCAGTGGTGGCTGGTTTCCGTTCAGTCTGCTGTGATGACATGACAGAAAAGATTTTCCTGGAAACCATTTTCTTCTTGGTAGTTCGAATGGAAAATGAAGGCTGTGATGAGAAATCTGATAGCTCCACATCTTTCTGCACGAGAAGACTGGCACATAAAACCAGAAAACGGGTCACCCAAAATTCAAGAAAGATCAAATTTTTAAGACTCATGTAGGCATCAAGAATATATCTTTTGAGTAAACACAAAGTAACCTTGTTGGTAAGAAAGGTGAGGAGCTTGAGGGCTATAGCTGAACGCCATTGTTGAAAGGATTAACTTTAGTTTTCTGGTTGAGATCAGTGAGTTTTCTGAAAGGAATTAAATTCTGATATTAATTTTTAAAAAATTATAAAATTTAACTCATTATTTATATTTTATAAATAAAGATTCATTAATTTAAATTTTGGAAAAAAATAAATAAAAACATACTAGCGTGAAAACATTTTGTATCACGTGAAATGATTATATTAAAGAATAATTAGCTATTACTATTCTTGAAGAGGATCTTTATAGCATTGATATTTATTTAAAGTTTGTAATCCCACAAATATTTATTTATAAAAAAAAATTAAAAGAAGAAGAAGAAGAGTGATGGGTCAATCGTAAAATATTGATTTTTGGGTTTATATACGACTTCCGGTATTTACTTTTACTTGAGAAGGCTTTATCGCTTGTGTTTATTAAACGCGTCGATTGTTGTTAATTGCTCACCTCTTTTCTACACAGAAATATCACCATCGTTCGGGTAGAAAAATAGAACAACTAATAGGCAGGCGTGTTTCGATAAATATTTAGAGATAGTTCAAGTAAGAAAGCTCAGCTGTCTCAGCTAGTTCGAGTATGAAAGCCCAAAAATGTGATATTTTACGTGTGTTTTTCTGCCATCTTAAAGATATGGAGATATATGGTATATGCGGTGCGCACATACGATATTTCAATATCTTATTTATGAACTATAGTTTTATTCCTTTGGAAAATTTTTAATAGTTTTTATAACTTGTGGATTTTCATGTTTATGAGAAAAAGATACAACTTAAAAATCAAATGGCGTAACCAAACAAAACCAGCGTCATATCATTACAGTTTCATATCGTATATCAAAAGGCACCCCTAAAACACAAAGCGAATTTAACCTTTTAAGATTTGTATAATAAACTATAGATTCAAAATATAACTTATTATTTTAATGAATACTTAAACATAAATTTATAATTTGCCTCAAATACCCATTTAAATAAACACATGGGAATTGGTTACATCTAACCCCTGGTCTAATTGTGGTATTTTTTTCACGTAATTAGTGCATATATTCAAAATCATATTATTGTCAGGAAAATGAGATTTGGCTTTTTTCTTAAAGAATTCAAAGTCTTAGAAATAACATGGCTTTATACTATATATGTGTTAAATGAAATTTGCGCAATATGGCAAGGCGCCTGGACATTACCTGCAATCCTCTTTATGTGATAAATTACGAACTACAATTTTGAATTGAAGAAGTATTATTATAATAATAATTCAACTAAATATTTAACATATTAACATCTATCTCTCTCTTACACTGATAAGGTCTAAATGTTGTATAATTTAAAATGTTTGCATATAATGTGCATATAACATTAACAGATTCTTATCTTTGGACATAAAAAATATTGCTGAAGTTAATACTTCCAATCTTTTTTCAAAAGATATTGATATGATAATTATTTTTATTGTAAGTTTTTTTAGCGAGTGTGTCTCGTGTTATTATTTTATTTTGACACTCGTGGAATCATAGTGATTATCTTGTTAGGTAGATATTTATAGGTGCGCTATATATACATGACATTTTTGTAGTTTCCCTAACTTAAGTATAGTTGGGTGGTTTAGTTTCTTTGCATAATAATATAATTTTTTTAAAATTTTTCGCTCATCTCTATATGATATATTTAAATTTATTTATTGATTTTTTAAAATCATTTCTTAAGGAACACGTGATTATTCATCATTTATCCAATTAAATATAGATATAATTAAAAAAGAAAAAATATATCATTATTTTATTTTATATATTAAGATGCCCCCAACTCAAATTCTAAAATGTAACAGATAATTTTAATTTTCTTTTTAAAATATATCAAGTTAAATCTTATTTTTAAGAACTTGCAACTCAGAGAAGTAGGCAATAACTACTATTATAGTTTTCTTAAGGCATTGGCTTAAAAAAAAAAAAAATCTTTTGTGTCCAATAAAATATATATATTTATATTGGACAGGAGGGAAGTTCTCACATACTCAAACTAGAAAAACAATTAATTTCTGATTTTAGCGACATCAAATGTAATATCTCAATTTCAGATATTTCTCTTGTATTTTAAAATCAAACTCTTATGTCTCTTCTTACTGGAAATTAATCACATATATTAACTTAAATAATAAGAGGCCCTCATTTTGTTAAGTATTTAACACAAAATATATGTTGTATAATATCTAACTAAGACTATTAAAGAATACAATCATTAAAAAGATAAAATATAATAGTTTTGGTTTATCCAGGTGCTCAGAGATATTCGTATTTGGAATTTAAGTAAATTTGGTCATTAGAATCCATTTTGTAGGAGACACTCACAGGAACATAATTTATTTTCAATTCAGGAAGCTTAAACTTGAAGCGTAGTTAAGAGTAAAATTTTCATGTATTTAAATTTCAAGGAAATCAAAAGAAATCTTTGCTGCAGATCCCCGAGCTACTGGCCTCTTTGTGATTCGATTTTTTTTTCTGAACATTTTTATTGAAAATTCTATATATACATTCACAACAAAAAAGGAAAAAAAAAAGAATCATTTTGAACTATAGCAATTTGACATCTCTCAAACAAAAGAAAATAAATCACATTCTACTTAATAAGATAAATATTATTATATTTGTTAGATTTTTATTAGTATAAGTATTTGGTTTCAAAATATAAGAATTAATGTAATTTATCTAAATATAATTAAAAAAAAAAAGAAGAACTTTTTTGAAAATAAAAAGAAAATAAAGGAAAATATATGTCCTGTCCCTCCTTCTGACTTGCTTCCTGTTTTCGGCTTTCAGCTAAATCTCAGAGTACCTTTTCTCTGGCGGGAAGAACCTTGCACGGTCACACACACACACACACATACACACAAAGAGAGGAGACAGTGCTTAGTGAGCACTGCTATCGAAGCTATGTATTGGGTTGGCGAAAAACGTTTGTCGTTTCAGTTCCCCGTTGGCATTCACTATCCCTTTTCCTCCATGCGCTTTGCGCAGAATTTCTTTCTTTCTCTCCACATACTTTTGTAAGTCTTGCCTCCATTTGTGCCTAAAGTTGAATGCTTTTAATGTATTTGGTTTATGGAGTGTGGAGAAAGGTCACTATTTGTTGGGTTAGTTGCGGGGTGGGGGTTTGGTGCTATTTGTGGAAGCCCAGATGTCTGGCTGCTGTGATTTTCTTCTTATTGTGTGTGTTGTAGGCTACTGCTATACCTGAAAAGGTTACTACTTTTCTTGTATTCTTTTTTGTGTGTTCATATTGGAAGGTTGAGTAAAGCCTATTTAGTTAAGTTGCTTAGTTTAGTCGCTGAAGCACGAATGACACAGCAACTCCAAATCTGTTTCTCCTTTTTTGGGTCTAAACCCCAAACGAGCATATTCTTTTATTTGATAGGTGGTTTGTGGGGATTTGGTGGTGGTGGTGGGGTGTGCGTGTGTGTGGTGGTAGTGGTGTGAGGCTGTATCATGGGTTTTGAGAGGAGGGACTCCTTGCTCTGCTATGGAAGATTGACTGCATGCTGAAGTTGAAAGAGGACCAACTGCAGCAGTACTTTTTAAAAAAAAAATATATTAATCATGCTTATTTTGAGTACAAGAAAGGGATATATAGAGGCTCGAGTAGTGGAACCATGTGGGCTCATCATGTTGGTGCATTCAATCTTTAGTGCCTGAAAGTTCACTTCTGTAATTGGACGTGAGAAAATTGAATGAATTAGCTTTAACATTCTTTATTTCAAATTGTTTGGTTTCACTGTTAAATTTGGCACCTAGTCATGCTATACGCAAAAAAGGGTGGCTAGTTCTGTAGCTTCACCTTTTTTTCAGCCCAGAACCCAATGGAACTTTCTGCTAGATAGATCAAGGATAAACTATGTGATTGTTGGGGTCGGGATTTGGGCGGCAATCCAGCACCAATGCTGCTTCAACTCCTTTTTTTTTTAGAAATTAGTACTATCAGAAAGCAGTTGGTGGACATTTTGTTGACGAATCATTACAATAGTATGGTGTTGTGTGGTACCTTTCTTGCCCAAATATTAATAAAATTTATTACTTTATAAATTTTAAAAGAATGCTGAGTGTATCACAAAGGAAACACAATTATGGAAGTGCTAGAAAAAGTTATGTATCTAGAGCATCTTGTTCTATTCGTTTGAGTGAACTAGTTTAAAACACAAGCTCCCGTATAATGATCTTAGGGCCGCAAGACGAATTGTCCATCAAATCATAGGTTAGAGATGGGCTCATATCAAATGTTAATCCGTAGGCTACCTAAATGATTGTGCTTGAATGAGTGATTTATTTTCAAAAGAAGGTCAGGTAGGAAAGGACACTCATACAACTCTTTCAATCAACTAAGCTTGGTGGTCTATAGAATCTCATTTTCCATTTAACTATTAGCCTTAAACATATGGCTTTGGACCTAACTAAACCCCAAAAACTAGCTCATAGGGGAGGATTGTCCAAGTGCATATAGCGAAACCCACCCGGTCCGTTCCACATTGGTTGTGGAGGACTTTCCTAACCCACTCTAACACCGTGCAGCCCCCAAACCCAACTGGGCATGGACTGGGAGCCCCAAGCAGGACTAACTGGGAAGCTCCTAATACTTGAAATTTAAAAATGGAATGGAAAAACTTGTATTTCCGTTTATGTCGAGAAGTACTTGCATGCATATATAATTATTAGAGGTCTATCAAAGGTAAGTAAATATCTACACATCTACTCTTATAGTTTAGCCTTCTGCCAGGCAAGAGAATATGAGGAAATATGACTCTTTTTAATATCCTATAATATTCTGGCAGCACTAGCTTTAAATGAGGTCTCATACTAAGAACTCAAAGCTCTCTTTAAATTGAAAAAAGTTCATTTTATAAGTGATCTTTTCTCAAAACCGCCAGCTCTCCTCTTTGGCGAGGCTATGAAGTAGCAATGGAAGTGCTGACTCATATTGGATGCCTTAACAGGGTGACTTCATAAACTTTGTTATTACAAAGGGAAAGTAAGATAGGTATCCTCTTTGAAGTAGTCAGCTCACCATTGGCTTTATTCCTTCCACATTACACCATTTCTTTAGAATGCTCCGTTTCACCATTATTGTGCTACTTCCATTGCTCTGTAGTTGAGTTCTCGCGGGATAGCATTGGCGGCTGCAAGAGATTTGAATAAACACTTTTTGGGGCTCAATGATGCATGACAAATAAGATAAATAAAAAAATAAATGAATAAGTAGCAAGCTACTTTTGACTCTCTCTTCTTATATAGCAGTTTTCCTTTCCACGACGGAAATAGAAAACGCGGCCGGGTACATTTTGTCCCTTGCAATCCTAGTTACTAGTGGGGTTTAGTTTGTGGCTGAAACTTGCCCTTTGCAGCCATGGAATTAGAACTTTCTCTTCCGTGGCTATAAAATTTGAAGGCTTTCATTTGGATAACAGGCCCTGGTGGTTCTGATACTGTCTAGTTTGGGATCGATCTGGCCAAGCCTGCCTCAGTCCTTGAAACTGCACATCTGGTGCTATATCAGTTTAAGGCTGAATTGCAGATAGATACTGTGCCTGTGATGTTTGAAATGGTTTTGGGGAGAAAGTTAGGCTTTGAGAATAAATAGAAGTAGAAGGTTTTAAGGTGTAAAGAGGATCAGTTTTCTAGTATATTTGATAGTTAACTGAAGGCATCCGCTTAAAAATAGAGTAATAATTAGTGACTTTAGTTGATAGCATACATAGTGTATCTGTAACATTCGCGAGTTAGGGGCATTATAGATATTGTGACTAAGGAGTTCCTATTTATCATTCTAAGCTTGGGGATAAGATAACTTCAGGCTGCATGTATTTCTCTTTTGATTTCATTATTTTTATACTTTGACTCTCATATCAACGCATTATTGGAAGTTTCACGGATTCAAATAAATTTTGGTTTCTGCTTCACTGTATTCACCAGCTTGGATTTCAGGTGCCGAGAGGAAGATACGATGCTTAAAGGAGCGGAAGTTTTTGTGTGCACAACGACTAACAAACTCCCACAGCAAGTGTTCCGAGAAAGACCCACATGGTAATATTATATGTGGTGAGGTTGTTTACATTTCTCTTCATGACAAGGTTGCAATTGCGGGATGCAAATATAGCGATTCTTTTTTCTTTTTAATTTTTTTTAACAAGTGTAAGCCAGAGTTTTATTATTGTATAATGATATCCCGCCATGATTTTATGCTGTAGAGAATGGAATTCTTGAGAAAGCCTTCTTCTGTTCTGCAATGTGAGCACATATTTGTGTAACTTGCTGGGTGTGGATCCGAGTTTGAGAAATGGAAGGTTACGTTCTTTCGCCATTGTCTTTTACAGTCCTTCCTTTAGGAAGTTTTTTAAACTAGTTTTCTTCCAGCAGGAAGAGTTTTAATCAAGGGTTCTAGGAGAATCTCAATCCTTACCATTTCAAAAGAAAAAAAAAAGAGAAGGGTTCTGGGAGAAATTCTTTATTTTCTCCATAAGTTCAACTAAGTTTAATTTGTAAATCTAGAAAGCCACTATTAGTAAGATTTTCTGTATTTCTTAGTTTATTCCTTTCTATGTTGAATTTTTTGCATTCTTGCTGAAGTTTTAGATTTTCTTTGAGATCTCCTTGTCTTTACTTGCTATGATATTTTATTTTGTTTTGCACATTCTTGGGTAATATCCTCCCATATATAGATGTAATCTTGTCATAAGTGAGTTGTTGAGTTGTGAACTCAAAGTAACTCCAATGTCTAAGTATTTCAATATTGTTATGCTGAATTTTTTACTTTGCTCTCAAATGGACATAAATATATTAATAAACATGCGCTAGTGATGGTTTGACATGCTTTGCAAATTGCACAAAAAACTATAATAATGTTCCTTTTTCAGCAAGTTCCCAAATCCATGTCAGAAATCAAATAATCTCATTTCGAACCCATGATAATATTATTTGATTACTGACATGGTTTAGGGAGAAAACTCATACACTGAAACAAAAAAAATCAGGCTGCTAAAGGAGTCGTCTAAGACAATTGTACAGATTTGTTGCTGCTTGAGGTATGGTTCAGAGCCTTGCAAGAAGCAAAAAAATCTGCACAGAGTACTAACTGTCAGGTCTACGCACACATATATAGGAATATACATATGCTTATGTTTCCTTGTCTTTACTGTCTGTGTATTACTTGTCTCATATTACTTAAGTTTTTACCAAACACTTTATCATATGCTTGTGTCCTTTGTCTATCTATTACTTGTCTCATATTACTTAGTTTTTGCAAGGACTACCTTTGTTAATTTATCAGTATTAAAGAGAACATAACTTCGGAGATGTTGCAGTTCAATCAAATTTCCACGTGAAGTTTTGCTCTGCCGATATGATTTTACCACTTTCATTTACTCTTCTTTTAAATGTGCTTGAAAGTCACATATCAGTTCCTCAATTAATGAGGACTGCTGTGATCAAAGTCAATGAGGATTGCTATTTGTTCTTCTTTGACTTTCCAGGTGGGTGATTTTTATGAAGCAATTGGATTCGATGCTTGTATTCTTGTGGAATATGCTGGTTTAAATCCATTTGGTGGCCTGCGCTCAGATAGCATACCAAAAGCTGGTTGTCCAGTTGTGGTAATGTTTTCATTTTCTGTTTATATATATATTTTTCTATTTTCTCCCTCTGTGAAGTCATACATAGTTTAAGACATGTAACACCAAGGAAACCACTAGTTTTCAACCATGAGAGAAGGAAGGTTGGATTAAGTTTTCCCGTTTAAAAGGTTTAGCCATTACATGGATTACATATTTTGCATGAATGGACCTCTATGCTAAGTGGGTTCGGAACTGATTTCTCTTGCGAGCAGATTTGTACCCTTAAGAATACCTTGTTTGTGACCATGTAGATGCCGAGCTTGAGGCTGGATTTTTTTCTTTACTCTTCTTGCTTTACAAAGGTGAAGAAGTTCTTAGATATGTAAGCTGTTAATATGCCAATGAAAAAGAAGGGGATCATTTTATTTTCTCATTTTGCTTCCTTGCCCTTAACTCTTTTGATTAATTTCAAGTATAACTGGTTCCTTCTTTTTGAAGCTCATTATTGAGAATAACATATGTCCTTGAATTGATTCCACTTTAATGTTAACATAAAATAAAATCTGTGCAGTTTTATTCTGTCATCTTCCTACACAATAATACCGAGAAACTGCAGTAGAGTATGCTGAGTTCCTCCGATGTTCCTTTAGTTACGTTTTTTTAAGATTCGCCCATACTATTTATTTACTCTTATTCCGTCTTCATACTCTCTGAACGTCTCTCTTTGTCGTGTAAACTCTGTCATTTTTTTGTTCTTTTTGCAGAATCTAAGACAGACATTGGATGACCTCACACGTAATGGCTTCTCTGTGGTTAGTACCACCCCCAAACAATCAGTCGGAACTTTCATTATCCTTTTTGTTGGATAAGTTCTTATATATTTTTAATACATGAGAGGTGAAGTGGTAATTTATATTGGTATGTTGAAGTTTCAAAAAGAACATATTGGTATGTTAATGAGCTTGCTTAAGAGTTGGCTTTTCTCTTTAAGAATTAAAATGATGTCTTTTCTTTAGTGAAGTTATGAACTGATTAATGTCTTGAAGCGTAATTTCTTATCAGTGTTGTCAGGCGCTTCAAGCATGCTTAAGCTCTAGGCTAGGCTCAAAACGTGTTGAGCGCTTCGCCTCGCTTGTGTGCGCTTAAGTGTCATCATCAAGGTTCTAAGACATATTTTCTCTTGCCAATTAGCCTCTTCTGAAGAGGCAATTAAACAATTGATATAGTACTTTATCGTAATTTTTTTCAATTTCTTTGTTCATATATTTGTCATTCATGCTCATAGTTATTAGTCTTGGACTAAACGTATATATTTGTAATTTTTCTCCCTTTGCACCTTTTTTCATTAGAGCCCGCACTTGTGCTTTATACTTAAAGCCCCAACGGACCTTAGAGCTTTTTTGCACTTTTTGATCTTGTGCTTACTGTTTCTTATGATGTTCTTTATCTTTTCCACATATAATCAAGTGCCTCTCTCTCCCTGCTTCCTTTTTCAGTCATGGGCAAACACTTTTAGTAATTTGTACAGCTGTGACATGTTTGCATTTGTAGTGTGTCGTGGAGAAGTTCAGGGTCAACTCAAGCTCGTGCTCGTAAAGCGATTTATATCCTGAGTAATTACTTATGAATAGCTCAAGATTAAGTACAATTTCATTTCTGGGTAGATTTGTATACAGTTTTAATTTTGTATCTCTTGGATTTTTCCATGTATAGTTGAATCTACTGCTTAATGTCTGCTGAGATGCAAAAATATTAGTTGTGAGAAATGAGAGTTAAGCTTTTTCAGCTTGCTAGCATAAACAATGTATCTTAAATATTCATAAGACCTACATCACTGACACTTTTATACTTTTAGAAAGGATGCTGAACAATCCTAACCTGTGGCGACTTACAATTGACTTGTTCTCAATATTTCAGGCATGCACACCCAGGCAGTCCCTATGTTTTTGGCCTTGTTGGAGATGATCAAGATCTTGATTTTCCAGAACCAATGCCTGTTGTTGGTATGGCAGAGCAAATTATTCTCGCATAAATTGGTTTCTCTTGCTATTTAGTTTAAAGCTAAATAATTGCTATGATAGAGCAAATTATTATCGCATAAATTGGTTTCTCTTGCTATTTAGTTTTAAAGCTAAATAATTAGCTATGCATGGAACTGTTTTTACGTAAATGATTTTGCAAGCAGAGACATCGGTTGAGTATGAGTTGTTGCTGCACATGTTCAAGCCCTGACACTCTTACTTTGTCGAGCATTTGTAATGTTGGCCTTGTGTTTATCAGTATTTTCTTCCATGCAAATACACTTTCCAGCTTTGTCTCTGTCATTACTGTGACCACACAACAACTACTCTAAATTCCAATCTAATTTGGGTCGACTATGAATCATCACTATCTGTTTCGCTCCATTTGGACCCATTTCATTCCAGGATTCTATCATTCAGAGCTTTCCTATGTTAGAAGTCCTCTTCATTTCTACTAGTGACTACTCCCTTGACCACTTAAGTAACAAGCGATATTTTGGTTCATTGGCATCTCATATTCATTAGATATGAAAAATTAAGAAATTTCACTTGCAAATCACAAACTAAGGATTCTTATTTGGTGGATACAGGAATATCCCGTTCAGCGAGAGGGGTATTGCATTATCTCTGTTTATGAGACTATGAACTTACTCTGTGGAGGATGGCCTAACTGAAGAAGCCGTAGTTACCAAGCTTATTTTATCGATACCATCCATTTATTTTTGCATAATTCATTGAAGAGCAGTTCTTCAGGTTTGCACACTGCTTTGTTTATACTGTTTTTAATTAGGGAGTAAAGTAGCTCGGCTACGGGACTAATACCACATACTCTGGCATTTTAGTTCTAGCTGCATATATCTGTTTGGATATAGTGTAGGTGAAGCTAAATTTGAGATAGAGACCAGTTCCACCGAGTTACTGTAGAACAATTTGGTTTGATTGCATACAATATGGTCCTGATGGCTTTTGAAATTTAGAGCTTTAGAGGTGAGGCCAACTATGCTTATGGAAAATAGTAGAATAAAATACTGTTTTGATCCGTAAAAGATAAAAAGTTTCACCTGAATGAATCCACCAGAATGACATCAACAGGGTGTCCACCCGTTATAGGTACCATCCTTTCATGTATAACAGCTTACAGCCGGAATCTTCATTAGGACACACAAAGATTAGTCTCTTTGTTACAAATCTTCATGGGGATCAATACAGTATACTTCACAGTGGGTTTTAAATCATATGAAGTTGCTAGGAATGATGACTCCAGATCAGAATGTGCACGAATGGACGGAGAGAGGCCATATCTTCTCAACAGAAGAACAATGTTCAACAGTAAGATTGATGGGTGGCTGTATGACACGCTAAAGGAAGCATCGAAGGTGGTGGTCTGTTAAAAGATGGAGACTTGTGACCATTTCTCAGACACTTTCTGTGCAAACTACAACAATCATGGCAGGTACATTACAATCATTAACATTCAAGGTAGGAGGAGAGCAGTTACTATTGTCCCTGAGATGACATATAATTCAGCGTGGATGGAGATTGCTTTAAAGATTGATAGGATAAATGAAATCAGGGTCAACGAGAACCAAGAGCATTTAAGACAACAGATTCAGGGCTCTTATGTTCAGATTCAGTCCGGATCATTAAATAGGTCTCAAGAGAGATGGGAGCTGCAAAAGTCCAGGCAGATGGTGAAATCATTCGTATTGAGAGTGAAATCACACAGCAGGCTTGTTGACAGAAACTTGGTTGGAAAATCCCACAGGGCAGCCTCTGACGTCCCAATCCTATCAGAAATTCGCAGATGGGCGAGTAGTACATGGAAGCAGATACATGGGATAAATATTTATGAGATGGGTTACAATGGCTTCTTGTTCAAGTTCTCGAAGCTATTGGCGGTACATATTCTAAAAGAAACTTGGTCCTGGAAGAATTTCAAGGTTTTCTTTCAATGGTGGAGCTCGACTGTCGGAGCAGTTCCCAGAGGTGAGAAGCTGGACCAGGTGTGGATCAGGGTGGTTGGTTTACCACTCCAGCTATGGTCGCCAAAGATGTTCAAGGCCTCGGTGAGTTTTGCGGAGGGGGTACAGACAAAAAGAGGAGATGGAGCTTAGAAATCACTTTAAATGGGCAAGGCTGAAGGTTAGAGGGGACGGTAGAAAGAGATCCAAAGTAGAATATGAAGCCATAATATCAGAGATCCAGATATGATCGAGGCTCGGGTCCAGAGTTTCATCGCAGAGGAGAAGAATGAAAGAAGTATGAGCCAAGAATAATTTCCATCGCAGAGGAGAAGCCCGAGTCGCTTCACGCTTCGAGCCGCTTCTCGTCGCCATCGCATCACGCTTCTTCTACCTGAGGAATCGCTTCGCCTGAACTGCAGCGAATATGTGGCTTGTGCAAGCAACCGCTTAAAGCGGCAAGCAAGCGCTCAGACACTGAGTGTGTCCAAACCTATTATAAATAACTATGCTTAGAACGAGATCTTCTAAAACGACCTCCTCCTCATCGATTCTTCATAGATTGTGATGTTTGATTTTCTGATATCCTCATTAAGGGTTCTGAATTTATCATAGGACTCGAATATCTAACTCCCATAGTTTTTAGAAACATCAAAACCGAGTCACATAGCGAATCTGACTTGAGAAGTGGCCTTAAATCTGAAAGGACAGTCACCGGAAAACTCCCGTAAAACTCAAGTGGATCTGAAAATAAAGCTAATGGTTGTGACAGCTTCAGCTGAGGTCCTTAGGCATAGAAACAGATCTGGAACAGTGAAACACTGCCGGGAAACACAAATCTGCTGGGATAGACAAACTGATATGCTGGATTAGGGTTCCAGCGATCGGAAAACTTTTGAAAACCAGTAGGGTAGAGTCGGAATATATCAGCTACTCAAGGAAAGAGAATCTAAAAAAAGAAGAGCAGAAGTGGTCTCCTGTGCAGCATAGGACAGACGCGATGGCGTCGGCAAGTGAAAGTGGCACGTGGTGCCCCGTGGCTGATAGTCCGCCGGAGAAGCTGACTGGGATTTTCTCTCCTGAAACTGATCTACACTGTGGTGGTGTTGGATTCTGCACAAAACTTCCGGATAGAGATTGTGATGCGAGCAGCCACCAGAAAGTTATGCGCAGTGCTGATTCTTTCTCTTCAAACTTCGCTGGAATATTGCACAAGCAGGATATTTCCTCACTTATGCTCACGATACCATGTGAAATAAAGGAAAAATGTTGATAGGTGTGTATCTACATTATTACACTGAGCTCTGTTATAGACACGGCACGACAATTCTTTTCCATGTAGGATACTATATACAAATTCTATTCCTATTCCTATTCTACACATGTAATTTTAGATCAGAAGGCAACATTTTTTTTCTGAATTTACTCTATTTATATATATAAATGTTGTTCAGTCCTTCATTTAGCTGGAGGGTCTCCTCACAGGAACATCACGTTGGGGGGTTTTTGGTGAGGTGGACTTTTGTTAAGGGGAGAATGTAATGCTAGACAGAAGGAATGGTTAGATGGCAATCCTATCGATGAGCTTTTGTTCAAGGTTAGGCTTTACATCATTTCATTTTTGTGACACTCCTTGTTGTAGTTTGAAATTACAACATACAGTAATGAAATTTCAGGTAAAAGAACTTTATGGTCTCGATGATGACATCCCATTCAGAAATGTCACTGTTGTTTCAGAAAATAGGCCCCGTCCTTTACACCTTGGAACTGCCACACAAATCGGTAATGATTTAACTGTGTTCAATTCACTTACATTCTGTCATTATGTGGTGGTGTCACCCTAGACTGAAACATCTGTTTCTGGGGTTTGTTACCTTTAGGTGCTATTCCAACCGAAGGAATTCCATGTTTATTAAAGGTGTTGCTTCCTCACATTGCAGTGAAATTACCAGTTCTGTAAGTGAGCATTGTTTACAGCAACCAATTGCCTGCCCTTACTGTATGGAGTTCTCTCTGTTTCTTTCTAAGACAGCTCCCATAAATCAGCTTGGTAATTGTTTTGTACCTGTGCTACTTTATAGTTTTTACTCCACCCAGCTGCCATTTCAATAATCCTTGTCTCTGCCACAGATTATCAGCAGCAAAGGTGTTGGGATCACTGTCTTTACAGCAGCGTTATACAACGACTGTATTTTATCCAGACATTGAGAACCTATAGCTCACATGAAAGAACTCAAATTTATGTATCCGAGCTGGTACTTGTCTTATTGTTGTATAGGAGTCCATATGTATAGGTAATTCCACGATCTCTGAGAGGAGTGGGAGGTGACCGTTAAGTTTAAGGAGGAAAGGATACATGCGGTTCAATGAATTGATCTAGGTGTTTTAGTTAGAAGAAAAGAAATAATGTTCCTTTCAGTTTTACTTACTACGTCATACTGCATAACTTGTTGCCTAGTTTTTGTGTTGCCTTCTGTTCCCACACTTGTAACTCTTTCTCCTTGCTCCATGGTAATAGCGACGAGTTACTCTATCCATTGAAACTTTTAAAGGATTACGTGCTAACCACCTGACAAGTAGCTTACTCCTTGATATAAGCCGATTTTATAGTCTGCACAACATTGGTATGGGATAGTGCACTATATTCTCATCATCCATGAATTGCTCCGAAAGATTTTTCTATTAGTAATTTTAGCTTTGCTGGAAATTCTTCAAAGGAACACAAATTAGTTCTTGTATTTGTCACACCCCAAATCATGTGGTCATTAGATAAGCACTATGTCGGTTAAGTAGATTCTGTCCAAGCTATAAAAGAGGGTGCCAACCCCTACGAAGCACAGACGGAAATGGGGTTTTCCTTCTGATTTTATAGCTTAATATAAGACATGTGACTAGTTTCACTTAGGCCTCATTTTCACTGTGTACTTTCCATTTAGTATTTTCTTGGGAGAAAGTTTTCAGGTCGTTAACTTCCTCTTCTTTCAGCAGTTATGACCTTCTGAATACTGAAATTTTGTTTCAATGCTACTTTAAAGAGATTATTAATCTTCCTGATATTTCAATTATTTCTTTATAATATTTATCTTGTTGTCTATCTTGTATTGTTTAATCTTATTCTTTTTACATTTGATGTTATTCTGGTATTTGTGGTGTCCTTGATATTATTTCTATCAGGTATATTAGGGATCTTCTTTTAAATCCACCGGCCTATGAGATTTCTTCAGACATTCAAGGTGAGAAATGTCTTTTGTAGATATTAGTGCATGCCTTCACTTGTTTCATGGTGACAATAATTTTACTAATTACTGCATCATAGATTTGATCCAATTTAAGATCATATGCTTTAGCTTTAACTTTGTTTTGTTAGTGAGTGAAGTTTCATTATTTGGATTCTTCCTTTTATTTTTGATAAGGTAAATAATTTTATTATAATGTAAATTATTTTTCTTAAAAAGGATTTTAATAATGGGAAAATGTCCCGTGTACAAGTAGTATACCAAAAAATAGAGAAGCTACATTAAAATATGATTCTCTATGAACGATTGTAATCTTCTGTACAAACTGAAACCTCCTTGGGTGCATCAAAGGGTAACTGGAAATGAGAGTCTATTCTTTTGAATTGAAAATGAGAGTCTATTCTTAAATGTGTATTGTTATTCTCTATCCCCTTGAAAGCTCTCGTATTTCTTTCCTTCAACAGGACCCATATGAGTGCCAGTAGGGAAACATTGCAGGCTCTTCGACTTGTCTTCCTCCATTTATTTTTGTATTAAATTTCTACTGGCTGTTACCTAGCTACCCATATTATGTGGAAGTATTGGCCATGTCTCATAAGTCATTAGGTCATCTAAATCGTTCCAATGCACTCGATTAATAGTCTGTATGAGGTGGAAGTACCCATCTGACTTTGATCCAGGTGCAAAAGTTTATTGAACTACAAGTAACATGAAAGGTTTCAGCTCTTGAGATTCTCAAATGTATGTCGGGACTTCCTTCCCACATCTTGTTCATCCATCTGGAGTATCTAGGGCTCACTAAGTCACTTGTGGCAATACAATAAGAAGCTGTTTCATTCTGTAATTCTTTTAAATTTCAGACTGTAAGTGATTGAATTGTTAATAATATGCGATATATGGGCTAAATTACTGACAATCTTGGAGGGGAGTTGTGCTAATGCTTTGCTTATGTTCTTGATGGAGATCTGCTTCATGATTCGGGTGGTAAATTTAGGTCTTTCTGGTTATTAGTGGGCCAGTTACGAGCTCTATCACATCTAGGGCTGCAATCAGCTGAGATCGTTTGACTGCATTGCCAGCAGTGGTGTGCATGACAAAATTCTGCACCACGATTCAGTTATTAAATCACCTCCTCCTGGCTATATCAGACAATTATGAGGCATCACATTTTGGGTTGCATCCAAGCTAAGGCAGCTTGATTTCTGCTTAAGCTGGGTTGGCTCAAGTTTGTGCCCCCATTTCTGTTCAGCTCGTTTTAACTTCTGAGCATTAAATCGAGCTGACATACTTGCTTCAGTGAGCCTATATCACCTATTAAGATTTTTATTTAACCTACTATATGCTTAATAAGATATTTCTTCTTTTAAATAGTTTTCTTTATTTTGCTCAAACTAAAACTGGTTCATGAAAAGATGTGAAACATTGCGTAGATGCTCTTCTTATTGTTCTCTGGTAACGCCTCCGTTTGTGCTCCCTATCACTCATTTTTGAATCCCCCTCTCTCTATCTGTTTTTTTCTGTTTCATTCCTTTCCTATCGCTGCACAACCTGTGCAAATATTACAACCCAAGAAAAGACTATTACCACTGCCCTCTGTTCCACCTCCCAACACTACTCTGGCCTTCAGACTGTTTCTTCATTTCATCACATCTCGTCTCTCTCCACAGACTAACAGGAACTCCGAGTGTAGGATGTTAGGAAAGCTTTAGTTTTTATGCAACCCTCACCCTGCCTTTCTCTCATGTTTAGGTCTAGATGATTGCAATGCATATAGATGATTGGGCATTTGATCAGTAATTCCTATTTCTTTACTTAATCAAAGAACAATAATCTTCTTTTCTCTCTTGCATGGGTGGACCTCGATAATGGGAGTTCTGCAAGTATATTCTCTAAAAAGAGAGTTGTAATTAACTTTTTGTTTTTTTATCATTCTTATCATGAGTTGAATCCATAATAATTATACTATTTTTTGCCTCCCTCTCTCCTCTCTCTCTCCCTCTCTCATTGTGTGTCATCTCTCTCTCTTTATTTCAGTTTCCATGTGTAAATAGCACAAATTGTAACAAACTTCTAATCTATTAAAGCTTTGGGATTGTGAAATATCATTTCTTTTATAAAGAAATACTTCATTGATAGGTGGAAAGTCACTGTATACAAGTGGACCAAGAGATATACTGGAAGTGGATAACCTGCAAGAAAAGAAACATGGTTCTCCCAAATGAGTCCAATGTTTATGCTAATTAGGGCCTTGTAAGGGTGCACCAAAAGTTTATTAAAACAAAAGTTCTCCCCTAATATGTACAAAAGTTGAAGATCATTAAAAAAAAGGGGGTAAGCACTATGCACAAAGCACTCCGCATTCACACAAGGTCCGGGAAAGGCCTACACCCAAAGAGTTGTGATGTAGACAGATTGCCTAATGCAAGCATTGGTGGCTGCTTCCACGGCTCGAACTTCGTGACCTATAAGTCACCGCAGAAGACAACTTTACTGTTACAACCGGAAGTTATTGAAGATCATATTTTGCTGAAATTGTTCTCTTATTTATATTTAAAGCAAATATGTGGAGCATATTTTCTCTGATATTCTGTATTGACTTATAAAAATCTAGAATACTGCAAATAGTTTGGAAATGAAAGTTAAAGTTGATCAGAAGCTCCATGAGTGTCAAAGTTTGCTAGGAAGTGAAGTTACGATGAAGTTGTAAGCTTTGAGGGTTTGATTGAGCTAGGGTTTTCCTAAAGCACAAAGGGGTTGGTGGACTTTGAGATAAAACCACAGGGTTGAGAAGAACAATTTACTAGTAAAAGAATGTCCAACTAGTTCATTAGGGCTTAAGTTGGCGTTGGTGAACTTACTTTAGGTCTGGTGTTTGCCATCTTTTAGTGTGTCAATAACTTTGTTTGGAGAAGGTTTGAGAGAGGAAGTCTCTAGTAAGAGAGAAATCCTAATTTGTAAACGACAAAACTGTTTAGTGTTGGAATAAAAATTCTTCACATTGAAGGCTAAGTTGAAGGATTCACAGAGCTGACCTCAATTAGTTTGGGATTGAGGCGTAATTGCTGTGTTTTCTTTTGCCATGATGAGAGAGGAGGCGGAGAGAGAGACTTGTTTGTGTCAAGCAATTTCTCGAAGAGTCATAAGCCCCTGGCTAATATGTATTCCTTATTTCTTATCTTCAGTGCTGATAACAACACAATGAATGTTTTATTTATTAATATGTATTCATTTTGCTTTTGCAGAGGCATACAGACTATGATGAGCATCATCCACACATGTTCAATTCCTGATTTTACTTGTATTTCATCTGCAAAGGTTGCACTTCATTATTCAATTTATTCGTACTGCAAAATCTATCTATTTTGTAATAGATATGCAGATATTTCTCAATGGAGTTCTGTTCATTATTGCTGAACAAGTTTTTGCTTCTAACTAGTAAGGTTGGGTTATTTTTATTTTTTTAGTAGTATTTCTTGTGTCAAATAGAGCCTACATTTTAGTGCTGATGCCTATAAACTCTGAGTCGTGATTTCAATAACTGGTTAGTTCTCTCTTTCCCAGTTCAAAGTGAATGGTGTAGCTAGTTAGGCTTAATGTTGGAGTTTTGGAGGCCTTTTGTGTACCAACATTATTTTGTCTGAACTCATCACATGGTTCTTGTTGTATGTTAGGTCTTTGAGATTCAGATAAGATTGGTTTGTCTTGTCGAATTAGTATCTCTGGGCTAGAACTCCTTGTTTTACCTTCTTTACCTTGATTGTTGCAAAATATTTTCTTCCTATGAATAATGACATAAAACAGTCATCACTCTTTTGTAATGACTGCTAGCTCTCTGAATCCTAGCATAGTTTGTTTGTACTAGAAGAACTAACAATCATAACTCTGTTGTAATTTTGCACCTTATTCATCTACTTGATGCCTTTTAATGACAGCACCTTACTTCGCAAAAGAAAGACATAAAACAGATTATTGCAATGAATTTTTTTTCTTCTATGAACCAGACTTAAGTCATCAATTCTGTCTACTATTCTGAACTTGTCATCGGATTAGCAGCATTGATACATCTATCTTCTATTCATACTATAAAACATTGTTCTGGTATTATGTTTATGTGTTTTGAGTTTCAAACCTTGTGCTAGGTAGGAGAACTTTAGTAGAGCATAAGTTATAAAAGAACTTTTCTCTTCCTCAAGCTGCTTTCCCTTCCCAAACAATTCTTAGCTTTCTGTGCTTCGGTTTTTTTGTAAACACTACTGTTGAAGGATTTCTGTTATCTATTTACAGCTGGTCAAGCTGCTTGAGTTGAAGGCAAATCACGTAGAGTTCTGCAAAATAAAGAGCATGGTTGATGGTATGTACTGCGGATGTACAGGAAATTCAGAGCTTAAATTTGCTATTTTAGATTACTGATGGACCCTACGTGGGTGGCAACTGGATTAAAAGTTGATTTTGATACACTAGTAAGTGATATTAGGTTTTTATTCCACTTCCAATTACAAGAACTTCTGTACAGTTTATTATTGAGTGGTGCATAAAGAGCAATAATCAATCTCGTCTAGTCCGTTTGGAATGAGTGGAGAGGAATCATTCAGCTCTCTTCTTTTAAAAAAAAATCATATTTTTCCTTTTTCCTTCTTTTAAAAATGCTTTGCATTATATGAGAGCTTAGAGATCAAAGATGAAAGTATGGAGCTACTCTAACTGTCTAGCAAGAATGTACTGGTCATTTGAATGACTCCTGCATTAAGTTTTTAAATTTCTTTCTCAACATTGTAAAGCATGGCTCCTTTTTATACCTGGCGAGAACCTTTATGCCCAGCCCTATTACAACTCCTAGGTGACTGATAGAAAGTTTAAGTATGAAGATAATCAAAAGCATCGATGAAATACTAAGTGTGATACTTCTTTGGATAGACAAACTCTTTTACCAAACACATGGTCTAACAACAATTAGAGGTGTGTGTAATCATTCAATTTACTAGAAATGTAAACTTTTTGATCATAATTTAGCTTCCCATGATGTTACCTTCCTCCAAAAAAAAAAAAAGCTTCCTGGTGGTAAGACACATGCATATGCCTCCTTTTTTTTTTTTTCAGTAATTCTTTCTTCTCTTGTAGGGTTTATATCGATTTTAGTTTTTTCCTTTTTAGCTTGGTCCAGCACCCCATGTGCTCTTCATGGCTGCTCATATATTGACTAATTTGACTTAGTTTTGTTTTTGCCATTCTTGCAGAAGGTGCTTTTATTTATAAATTTTATAGATCTGTATGAGATTAACCTCTCGTTACTTCAGGTAAATGAATGTGGAGAGATTTCTTGTAGAATCAGTGAAATAGTATCCGAACATGGTGAAAGTGATCAAAAGATAAGTTCCTATCCTATCATCCCGAATGATTTTTGAGATCTGTGGAGTCGTGGAGGTGGAAGGTAGGTGTCAGAGGATCCATTTGGAGGAAGCATATGCAGAAGTAGAAAAGGCTGCGGATGCTTTATCTTTAGCTGTGAGTCTTTTTTATTTATCTTCAATTATTCTAATGATTTACTAGTTGTGCATCTGCATGTGCCTTAATACTCTTCTTGATAGCTAATATATACATTGCTTTTGTTATATAATTATGTATAATGCTTTTGCTGGTTGACTAACCAGATTGAAATTCTGAGTCTGAAATAAATGATCTATAAAAATTACATTTTCGGAGGAAGTAGTTTAATTGCTCCAGGCAAATAGATCTTGAACTATAGAAGTTTGACTGTACTTTATAGCAACAACAAAAGCGGAAGTCCAGTTCCGGCGACAGCAGCCAAAATTTAAAAGGAAAAATAAAGAAGAAAGAGACACACAAGAATACAGAATTAATAGAATGTAACAACCGAGAATTCTCAAATATTTAGTGGCCTTCCAATTTCTGTTTCTAGATAACAGAAGATTTCCACTGCCTATTATTTCAAGAATAGGACACCATGGCGCCACATGGAGGAACCAAAGGGAGATTTTACAGCTGCTCGAGAGCATGAAGCTGTATGGTTTAAGGGGCGATTTACTATTCCAACTGTTTGGGCTGGAACCGCTGGAGAAGAACAAATTAAGCATCTCAGACCTGCTCTAGATTCAAAGGGGAAGAAGGTTGGAGAAGAATGGTTCACTACAATGAGGGTGGAAAATGCAATAGCAAAGGTTTCCTTTGTTTACATTGAAGCCAATTTGTGATTCTTACAAGAAAATACTTTCTTTGGTAAATGATTGTTTGGATCTCTTTTGCAGGTATCATGAGGCCAGTGCTAAGGCAAAGTTAAGGGTCTTGGAATTGCTAAGGGGACTTTCTTCTGAATTACAATCTAAGATCAATATCCTTATCTTTGCATCCGTCTTGATTGTGATACTTAAAGGCATTGTTTTCTCATGTGAGGTTAGTGAAACAAACCTACTGATTATCTGAAAAGCAGTTATCTTCCCTCCTTGAGGATTTGCTTCCTGCCTTTTGAGGGTGGAGTGGCACTTCTGCAATTTCTAGTTTTGTCAACTCAAACTGCCTAAAGTGTACTTATCTTTTACATTTAATTTTTTTCCATTCCTTGCATATGTATTTGCAACTGGATCATGAATCTATATATTTTGGAAGATTCCTTTTCAGAAATATGACACTGCACCGATGAACAACTTAATCCTTACTTCTCTACATAGAATCATGGTGACTGCTGTAAACCATTAAAGAATTTAGTGACATCAAAGCTATTTAATCTATCACATGATATGGACAGAATGAGCTTGTACCTTGTAGTTCTGAATTCTATTAAGCTGATGTGCTAGTGAAGAATCGGGGGAGTGGGAGGGAGAAGGATAGGGCATTATCTATCCTGATACAATGGTGCACAAAATTCAGAAGGAACAAAACTGACGCGTCTTTTCAAGTGGGGACAGAGTACTTTGTTCCAGATGCTAAATTGTTGCTGTATTTTTGGATTACACATGAAATACCATTTTGTTGTAAGAGGACTACATGACTTTGTAGAGAATGATGTTGCATAATAAATAAGAGTAGGCTTATACTTGTATATGTTTCCTGTTTAGTTGATAAATAAAACTTATTACTTGTGTTAAGTCCCATACTGGTTGAGAGAAAGAGTTATGGTCTACTCATATGGTCTTGAACAATCCTCTCCTCATGAGCTAACTGGGTTGAGTTAGGCCCAAAGTCTATTTCTTCACATGGCATCAGAGCCAGACTTATCGATTCTTGTTGTTTTTATTCCCTCATTGTTGGGCCATTGTGTTATGTTATCACGCTTCAATTGTCCAGTCCCTAGGCGTGCAGGGTGTTTAAGTCCTGCATTGGTTTTGGAATGGTTTATGGTCTAGGGCAATCCTCATGAGCTATCTTTTGGAGTTGAGTTAGGCTCAAAGTCATTTATTTTATTCTCAACTGGGAGTAAAAAGAAGATAAAAGTAAATTATAGTCACATTTGAGTTTTTTTAAATTACATGTGGAATTAGCTGCAGGCTGCTGCAAAAGGGAACTAATGAAAGCTGAGTTGTACAAGTCTGTGGTACTAGCTGGATCTATTTCATAGATTTGTAAAAAATTATAAGTGCATATAGAGTGAATTTAGATATAAGTGGGGCTTTTTAAAATTCTCTATAGGTGTTCTGTTATATTCTGTTGGTTCTTTATATTGATATTTCATAAAAATTTCTCATCAATGCCCAATAACTAAAGCCTTTTCATTTTGAAGAGTTGTATATGAATGTGCTCAGAGCTTTGCATTACTATTTCACTTTTCCTGTTTACCTTTCCCCTGATTTGAGCTCATAATTTAATCTTGGTTTCTTATCAGTGAAGGGAGAAGAAGAAATTGGGTTTTCCCAACAATCACACAATTTAACAAATGTCAGGTAATCTTCAGAATCTTTGCTTCTTTAGCGTTTTCTAAATATTAGTACTTTCACAGCTTGGTATAATCATAACACTACACATATCCACTAGATGACTTTGAAAAACTTCACAACTATTTGAGGAGAATACATTTTCAGAATTTGTTTGTAGTGACTGGTGCATTAGTGCTCTGCTATATATTTTTTTGGCAGGAAGACTACACAAGGAGAAAACAGTGACATGGAATGCAAATCTCATCCCACGTCTCATTTCATAAGGAAAGTCTCCATATTTTTATCTGTTATTCCTGTGATCCAATTACATGCCATTAAAATGCAGGACATGGGGAGCGCCCAATGGAACTGTGGGAATGAAGATAATTGGTCTATCTCTTATTGGTTTGATGCTGCCCCAGATGGACTGGTGTACAGGAATACAGTAGATATGCAGTCAATGTTTCTTTTGACAGGTCCAAATGGCGGGGGAAAATCAAGCTTGCTGCGTTCGTTGTGTGCAGCACCATTGTTAGGAATGTGTGGGTTTATGGTTCCAGCTGAATCAGCTGTCATTCCTCATTTTGACTCAATTATGCTGCATATGAAATCATATGATAGTCCTGCTGATGGTAAAAGTTCATTTCAGGTAATATGTTCTATATTCTTGAATTTATAGCATATGTGGTTTTCTTTTGTCCTATTTGCTAGAACCTAGTAATTTTATCTGCAAATAAACCGAGATATAGGTGCTGTATCATGATGTGCGGCTGTAGCAGCTAAGAGTTTCACTTTTTGCATGTATTTGCTTGATGTTGATGATTTTTGTTTGTTAAGACTACTTATATTTGATTACCCAATCCATAGTCAAGAAGCGATGCAAAATTCCGTGAATGGTTAAGTGAGACATTTGGTTCGTTGGCGCAACTGATTTTTCTTATCTCTCCATCCCGAAGAGTGGGTTGAGTATAGTGGTGTATGACAAGGACTTTGTGCCCGTCTTGACAGAAAAAATCTTTAGTATATAGCAGTTCTACTGTAGTTTTATTATGGTAAAAATGGTAATCTTTCTCTTCTGGTTATCTTATTGGTTCTTATTTGGAGTCTTTTTATAATGATGTTACTTCCACTTATAGCATATGTTTTCTCAAAAAAAAGAAAATAGATTATCACATATGTTCTTTCTGAGAGTGAAGCTATTCCATTTGTTTGTGTATAATAATCTTGGCTCTAGGTGTTGGTGTTTCTATTCATCAGTTCTCACTTTTCCTTGCTGAAATAGTAGTGTCTCATGAAAACTTAACGGCAACATTATGACTCTTAGTTGTCTAACATGCCTCAGATTGAAATGTCTGAAATTCGTTCTCTGATTACTGGTGCCAATTCAAGTAGTCTTGTACTTATAGATGAAATATGTAGAGGAACAGAAAGCGGCAAAAGGGATCTGTTACACTGGAAGTGTCATAGAAACCCTGGATGCAATTGGCTGTTTGGGAATTGTATCAACCCACTTGCATGGAATTTTTGATTTACCCTGAAAATCCAAGAGGACTGTGTATAAAGCAATGGGAGCTGAGTATGTTGATGGTCAGCCAATACCAACTTGGAAACTCATTAATGGGATCTGTAAAGAGAGTCTAGCATTTGAAACAGCTCAGAGAGAAGGAATTCCAGAAATATTAATTCAAAGAGCAGAAGAATTGTATAATTCAGCTTATAGGAATCAGATATCAAAGAAGAAAGACCAAGTAAGACCTGTTTGTTCAGATATTGACCTCAAAAACACAGATAAAAGCTCTGACCAATTAAATGGTACGTCAAGCCTTTGGATTCACAGCACAAGTTATTTTGCGAATGGGAATTTCAAGCAAGAAACTTGAGGATGCCATTTGTCTTATCTGTCAGAAGAGATTGAGTGAGCTGTATAAAATGAAAAATCCATCGGAAGTGGCAACTGTGAAATGTGTTCTTATTGCTGCCAGGGAACAGCCAGCTCCATCAACAATTGGTGCTTCAAGTGTCTATATAATGCTAAGACCTGACAAAAAGTTTTATGTTGGACAGGTATGTTTCCTATTGCTTTTAGTCTTAAGTGTAACCATACTCTGTCTAATCAATTCTTTATGTGATATTAGAACTGTCGAAATGCTTTACGAGTTGGATGATGCCTGCACATTTTGCATCTCATGAAGAATTGAGCCTCATTTTATTATTAAACTTGTTTTGGTACATGGATGTATGGAGAATAACTGAATTGTTGTTCTATTTTCCAGTTTCTTTTTAGCATTTTCCGGAGGAAGTTCTTTTTTGGAAATGCTTTTTCAAAGTTGTGGAGGTAATTATGTTCAAAAGATGTTTGAAATAAATGGTCCAATAGACAGACATTATTTAATTATCTAAATGAAGTCTATGGGCACATCAGTGCAAACACTTAGTCTTCCTTTAGGTTATGTGACTATTATATTACTTCATTTATATGCTATATCTTAACATCTTCTTTCTCTATTATATGTACAGACTGATGATCTTGAGGGCCGAGTCCGTGCTCATCGCTTGAAGGAGGGAATGGAAAATGCTTCATTCCTATATTTCTTGGTAGCTGTGAGCATAGCTTGCCAATTGGAAACTCTTCTAATAAACCAACTTCCTAATTATGGTTTTCAGCTAACAAACATTGCTGATGGTAGCATCGTAATTTTGTACGACCCAATCATCCCCGAACCTTCAACAGCTTAGATCGAACTCACCATCATTCTGTTGTGGAAGAGTTCCTGGTGGTGTATAAAGTTGTATATCAGATGTGTATTTTTAGTTTTGGAAATTTTTGAAAGGGATGAGCAATCCAACTTGCAGTGGCTGCAGCAATTTTAGGTCAAGTTTCTAGCTTCTCCACCTGTGTATGGCTCAGCTCATCATCACCAGTGAAACTTAGGGCGATTTCTGCTGTAACATGCCTGATTTTGATTTAGCTGTGAGTAACACTTTGATACATAAGTATGAGCCTTTGATACATAAGTGACTTTTAGAGGGATGATTTTGACAGGTATTCATTATTAGGATAGCTAATTAAAACATAACCAGCATTTGTAAATATTAAAAAGCAACACACAATTGCCACAAAATATACCAATCCCAAAATCAATACTGTAATTAAGCAATCGTTTCCAAAATTTAATTAAACTGTAAATAAACAGACGAAGGGAAAATAAAACACTCAATACATTAACCCAAAATAGAGTAGAATAAGTGTTCAAGTAATGCAGCAGCAGCAACAACAACAATCATTCCCTCTGATTCCAGCTCCATTGATCAGCTTCACCATGCTGCTCTGCATTAGCCGCCATTACTGTCACTGCTCTTGCAGAAGCACCTGAAAAACTTACCCTCTACAGGAAGCACAGAGCCACTTGCATTACCATACTGTAACCAACCAATCCCATTTGCAGTACCACAACCACTTCACCTGCCTGATTCTATTTGAGGTGACACCAACAGTAATAACAATCTTCATTTCCAAGGATTACACCACGCACATACGGTTGAATTTGACAGATTTGTCATTGTTCTGTTGATATCTTCTCAAATCTGTGGTGTTTGTTCTGATGGAATACTGTATTTGCTTTCTCTTGCGCATGACATTAATTTTAGGAAAATATAAGCTGGCAAACATGTTGGATCAACAGGAAATGGCACATACTTGTGAGGATTTGATATATAAGTTGTCCTGACAAATCTTTGTTGTTTAGGATAATAGATGGAATAACCGTGAAGCTCTGGTCCATGAAAGATAAGTTCACCATTCTCTGTGGTGGACACAAACACCTCAATTACTAAGCCTTCGCAATTTAAATCTGGTATGTGCAGGAGATTTCTCATTACCATTTCCAACCATCTTGTGTTATGGTCAGATGTTTAAATCCATTAAAATCAATATTCCCTCCATATGCGCAAGGAAAGCCAGGCCTTTCAAAGTCGTCAAACAAAACAAATTCTCAGCATTCACCCGTAGAAATTTCTATAGGATACTCTTTCAATTCATTTGACTCCGCACTATAGTATATGATGGTAAGTTTTACGGCATATAATGGTCAATTTTTGATTCGAACACCAATATACACAATTTCTAGTGCTAATTCCCTGACTGCTCACAAATGTGCTTGAATTATCCATAAATTGACATTTGAGGTGGACGTTGTTATGTATGGGAGAGTTGGTTTTCGTCCAAGAATCTTCCTTTCGTGGAGTAGACAACATAGACAAAGTTATGAATCAATATAACTTTTTTGTAATCATCAACGATAGAATCATAACACAAACCACAAGCATAAGGAGGTGGTATTCATAGGTTTATATATGGACACTCAAGAATGTGGTGTTGTCCGGATGATAGGTTCCACAAAACAAATTTCTTGTCGCTTTAGGTTTCAACTGTAGTACCAAACCATCATATGAGCATAAGGCATGTGCACCTAGAAATTCCTTTAGAGGAAGCTGGTGTTCTAAGTGATAATTTTACTAAGTTGTTCAAATGTATAAACTCAAATTCACGGTATTTTTGTAACAAGCTTTTCCGTCCTAACTCTTTGGATTGATCACGGTGATCTTTACCGTGAAGTTAACATTATCGAAATCATTGCATTCCATGATTTAGAAACACATTTAAACTATCAAAGATATTTGCGTATACCTTAAGGGATCACTGAAGAAAATGATATCATTTGGAAGAACGAGATGTATCCTCTTTGATAGCAACTCCCCTCGTCGCCTTTCGTGATTTTGCCCTCGACATCACATCATTGTTGAAGATCAATGTAAAGAGAGTGTTTTGGAGATCAAGTTTTGCGGCGCTAGAACAAAATTAGTACTCTAATAGGGTTTAGAGTGGGATATTTATATATTACTCGTTGGCCGTTGTTATGTAAGATATTTATATATGATCAACATATATAACTTAAACTCTTTCCTTAATTAATGTAGAAAAGTAAGTCCCCCAAGAAGGAAAAAATATGATTTTCATATCTAAAAACATATTATGTTTTTTCAATTAACAAATCTAATTGCGATCTGCTGATTTAACTGCTATGATTTAATTTATGGTACAAGATTTACTTATTTGAATTTGTTTGAATTATCAATTTAAATTTATAGTTTTTATTTTTGTTTAGGGATTTATATTTTTTTTTAACTTTGGGTTAGAGGGATATACTCTTCGTTAAAAAGTGGTGTGTATATACACCGTCACGTATAACAAATGGTACATATATCCCTCGTCATCTAACAAATGGTACATATATCCCTCGTCATCTAACAAATGGTTCACGTATTTACCGTTTCGTTAATGACAAATCTAGGTAATCACGACAAAGTGGAGATGCAGGAAGGGTAGGATGTACACAAACCTTTATTTCTTGAGAGGTGGTTTTCGATAGACCATCGGTTCAAGAAGAAAAACGATTCAAAACGGTAGAAAAGAAATAGACATAATCGCTAAATAGGCTCTTAAACTTGGCCTCAACTAGAAATTAAACGCTCAAACTTTGAGTACACATCTAGACACCCTCAACCGTCTCGAGGTGACAACTAAGTACTCCAATTAGTCCACACTATGTTTTGTAGGCACCGCGATAATGGCGTGACGCGATACGAGTGAGATCAAGTTGGGGAATGCGCAGATGATCATCTTGTAAGTTGGAGTGCTCAATTGACAAAGTGAAACCAGATTAAGGTGTCTAGATGTGCATTCTCAAAGTTTGAGTGCTTAATTGTCAGTTGAGACCAAGTTTGAGTGCCTATTTATGTATTATGCCAACACAATAACGGAAGTGAAGAAGAAGTCATGACAAAACACTATAGAAAGCATGATAGTCAGGTGTGAGGCATACACTAAAACATTTAGTTAATAAATTTGGATTAAGAAAATCCAAACTAATCTTTTAATTTCAAAGTTATGACATTGGCTAAAAAAATTTAGCCTACTCATTTCTTACTCTACCTCGAGACGATCCAACTCAACAAAATCAACTTCTCTTTTATTGAGTATAGATCTAACCTATTTTATAGTAGTGAGAGAATTGAGTTTAAATTTGGTGGGGTCTAGAGGGGTAAAAATGGTTAGATAATATTTTAAAGTTACGTGACATTTTGTTATTAAAAATCAATTTTAAGATTTTTTTAATTCAGTAAATATAGATACGTTAACGAAAGGGTGAATATGCACCATTTGTTAGTGCGAGTATATATGCACTATCTTTTGTAGCAGTGATATATACGATCTAAATTGCAAGATTGAATAATATATTTTACTTAAATTAAAAAAATCATTCAATTGAATTAATATTTTGTTAGCATTACGAACTGGTTATTCTGATTCAGATTGAATGACATTTTCAAGTGAAACTAAATTGAAAAACCAAAACCACTACATTTAAGAATCAAAATCAGAATCATATTTTATCAGATTTCACTCCAAAATAAGAATTTACCAATTTATCAATAGTTATGAATTTTCTCGTGAATATTTTATTCATTTTAATTAAATCAAAACTATCTTTTATCAAATACATGAGAAGAAAATCATTTTTTACGCTCAAATGAACGACTAGAAAAATTGAACATATGTTTAATCTAATGTTTGAAGGTTATATTTGCGACCAAGTATGTCAATACATTTTTAGTGCACCTCAAGTAGATTTGAAGGATTTTCGAGCAACAAAAGATAAAACTAATTGAAAATGAAATCTGATATTCGGAGAAAACAAAGGATATAGATATCTATTTTGATTGGAAGATTAGAGGCTTATCTTGAAAAAAAAGAGACTTTAACTCGGAACAAGATAATTACTTGGTTCTTATTCGGATTATAGTGATATTATCATGTATTAATCAAATATGGTGTAAATTGTTGAGTATGCTTGGAAGTCTACGAACGGTTATGGTAAGTTCCATAGTGTTTTGAGGTTGTAACCGGTGAGGTTTAGATTTAGGATGATTGACGATGATCAGATCGATGAGAGGTGATTTATAGTGTACTAAAGTGGGTAATTGTGGATGGTGGTTAAATCAGGTCTTTTTCCATGAGGTTTTTATGGTAAGGTAAATAATTTTATTTAAAAAATAAGGAAAACCTCATATATAAGTCGTATCTGAAAAGAAGAAAACTTACATCAAAATATAGTTCTCGACAGCCAGAGATCCAATCATCTATACAAATAGGGGGACCTCGTAAGTACATCAAAGAAACTAGAGACAAAACACTACTTTACATTTTACAAAATCTCATAATTTTGGCATGACTAATCTCTCCAGGAACCTTCAACGCTTAGATGAACTCACATCAACTGCTATGGAAGAGTTCTACTTGGTATTATAAATATTGTATATCAAATGTATATTTTCATGAAGCGTGTGAAAATTACGAGAGACAAATTTATAAATATTTTTTGATTAATATCTGTCATTTGTTATATTTTCTGTCATTTGGCCTCGAAAAACCCTTTCGTTTGGCTAAAGTCTTTATTAGAAGGATCTCGCAAATGACTTAAAAGGGTTGATTTTGACAAATATTTATTTAATAGGAGGATTTGCTAACTAAAAAATAACTAGCATTTGTAAATTGCAAAATAAAAGACAAAACAAAGTCTTAGTATAGTATCTTTTAAATTGATTATTTCTTATATTGGGTCGATCAAGGAAAAGAATTTCCAGATTCAAAATAGACTTAAACTGTTTAAAATATAGCAAATTATTTTCCATCTTCTTAGTATAAACTAATTGAAATCACTACATGAAGAAAATTTATAAAGTATTATTTATATCGTGATGTTTCTTGTAAAATTATTTTGAAATCTTGATTAGTAGAATTTACTAGATATCTTTGGTGGTGGGAGCTAGCGGGTGGTCGAATATGATCAAAATCGAGTGGAAGTTCCAATTTAAATTCGACGGTTTCAATTAATAAGATTTTTAGCATTGAACCCATTATATTTATAAAAGAAAATTACATAAATTAGCAAATTTAACTAGCTATTTACAATAATTAACAAACTTATTAAAAATTATAAAAACATAAAAATTAGTTTTTTTTTGTTTTTAAACATTTTAAATATTTTTTAGAAACAATTACTATTGTATCAAATTTTTATATTCTCTTTCTAACCTATTACGTTCTCTCTCCAATTTAATATCTTTATTCTCTCATTATAGCGCCAAAATTTCTCTTCCAAATGCCCTAATTTCATCAGATTTCTCTCTCATCACCCCTTTTCTTTTTTTTTCAAAATTCCAATTATTTCCGCCGATCACCCCCCTCTCGGCCATGACGTCTGAATCAGGAATTGCATATCTACTGGAATAAGTAAAGAATGATTCGAAATTTTTAGTGAAGAAGAAGATACGAGAGAATTGTAGTTCCCCGTTGATCTCTTGGATCTATTCTACGATATGTCTTGAGTCGATGGATGAAGGAGTGCTCCTTTTTCTCCTTTAACTACCCCGGAGATACCATTGTCTAAGAAATCCAAACTTGATTTGATTAGTAATCTTTCGATGGAGAATCCTTTAACCACCAATGTCGAAGAAATCAAAAGCAGAAAATTTTATTAGCAATCTATTTGTCACGCCCTTAGAAATTATGTTAACACACAGTGCCACTGCTGAACTGACGCTAGACCTCACCAAGAAACACAAAAGCACGTCGGTGCTGGACTCAGCTTCAGTTCCTTTTTGGAACAACGGACTATATAACAGTATGTAAACACGGCCTCAGAGTGAGCTAGGCTATATTTTGCAGATGTATCAACGGCTAACCAAAAACAATTCTAATACCGGGGAACCTGTGCGGGCCCGACAAGGCCACCATCTTCATCTAGTTATCGAAACTCAACAATAGAATCTACGGTAAGAAAGGCTACAGTGATAGGCAAGATCCACACTACTTATCAAACTATGGCCCTTACGGCCAACATAAGAAACGAAATACTAACGTTTATACAATGCCCACGCATTTCCTTTGACCAAACTCAATTGACCACAGGGAGATAGCATATACAATCTGCAAGCCTCTATGAGTAACAATAGAAATGATCGGGACGGGGCCCAGGCCTACCCCATCTTGTACATCAAAAGGAAAAGAGCTACACCTCTTTTGGGGGATCGGACTCGGATGACGAAAGGGCGACAACTCTTGTTGGCCCAGGGCCACGAGGATCGCCTCTCGTCTATAGTACACATGAGCAAATGTCTGGCGCCCCATTGTACGTCAGTGCAGTACTGAGTATGCAAAGCATGCGAGCAATATAATGACGTTAGATATAGATAACATATCTAGCAAATATTAATGGGAGAAGGAATGCAAGCCCGTAAGAAGCGGATCATGCTTTGCATGCGATAAAGCGGATGCGTACAAAGATTTACGTGATGTGGAGCCGCTCCAGCTCGGGGTTAGGCATCGCATTTGTAATGCGATGGTCATCGGTTATCGCAACGACGGCACACTACCTAGTAGCTATTATATAACACATAAATAGATATACAAGTGGCAAGCAGAGCCAATACCAACTATAAGTAGGATGGCACCAAGCAAGCAAATATTCTATATACCCCTACAGGGGTCAAAGGCACTTGCCAAAAATAAGTCACTCCACTCATCGCTCACTCGGAGCTCTCTACCGGCCCCTGGGTCTCGACCGGGCCTGAAGCCTCCGATAAGTAGCAGTGTGCAAAGTACGGAGGGACCACTGCGTAGACGATATGAATGAGGTCACTGTTTCCCTCGGGGATCTCGGCTTAGGAGCTACGCCTATGTCTGAACCGGTGGCAGATGAGTGCAGGTTTTCCACAGATCTCCTCAGGGCTATCTGGCCAGTACCCACTTTGCTCACTGGAACAAGTCAACGGAGACAAACATGTCTTGATCAATTTGCTTATAGGGGAACACTTCATCCCATCTTCGTCAGGCGAGGGACGACATGCCACCTCTCGGGTGACGTAAAACCCACCCGCTCGGTGGGCGACACGATTATCAGCCGGGGCGGCGGGGACGCTCAATAAGGGCCCCTCACGCCACAACAAGTCTCAACAAGCAAATAGTACATATAAATAGCAAGCATGTATATTTGAAAAAGACTAGCGAAAGGGTGATTCTTATTCGATCTCTTTACGTACTAGTGACTCTTTGCCTGGCGATTAGAAATCTTTCTTAGCGTTGGCTGTCAGCGACTAACTCATCTGTCTAGCGATATACTTTACTAGCTTTTATTAGAAAATCTATTTCTTTTATTCTTCAACATGCTTGCTAAACATACAATAGCTATCTGTCTGGAATGCTAACTCGCCCTTTGACGCATACTTTTCTATCTTCAGGTGATATATGATACGGCAACGCAAACCGAGTACTAGACTTATTCAATTCACCGACATTCAACTCAGAGATTCAAAATCGGAGTTTACTATGATCCCACAATGCTAAGGACTTACTAACTTGCCGAAGAACAACTTCACATACCTTAACCTCTGAGTTATCAGGGCGCTCGGACGAGGCTCGGATTGAGTACTACGCTATTTCTCCCAATGCATTCATAAACATCCAATTAGGCACTAAATACGTTATTACGGGACGCGTCACTTTCGATATAATTGTAGCTTAAACTTAGGCTTATCGAAGACGGTCAACTGGTATTTTTAATCCCGGGAAAGGAGAAGTATTCACTTCACGGTAGGAACCGTGACACTAGTTTGGAGCAATTCTACTTACCTTGGTCGGTAGCTCGACGATTCGTCGAGATCGTATTCATAAAACAAAAAAACCGTAAAGAATGCTCCACTATTTAAATCTCAGTACGAGGTTAATTTGGATTTGGACTACCTTTGGCGTGTCAGGTAATTACTTACTCTCTTCGTCTCCACCTCTTTGTTTTCTCACGTTACGGAAATTGGTATGATGTTAAGTGATAAATTAAGCGAAGTGGGCCATATATATAATGGGCACTACAAATCGCATTCGAGAATGCGATTTATAAAGTCATTCTGGAATCACGATTTATAAAAAATTGCAGCATTTACCTTGCGGCATGCATGAGCTTGGCGCTTGTCCGATCACCAGAGCCTTTCTAGCACGTATGACTTTCAAATATGCTTAACCAACGCGAGCCAGGCCCATCTAGGTCTTAGGAAATTTACGGGGTGTAACATATATCCTCATCATATAATAAATATATTCTCTCATCGTCTAACAAATGGTGTATATTTACCATTTTTTTACAGGTAATTTAAAAAAAAAAATCAAAAAATAGTCTTTTAATTTCAAAAATATCCTTATGACTTTAAAAAATTGTCTCTTTTTAACTTAAGCGACTTAACTAAAAAAGTCAATCCCTGCATTATTCAGGACAGATTCGAAACACATTCAAATTTTTGCGGACTACCTTATTTTGAGTATGATTTTAATTTTTGCCCTCAAATTTTTGACCTTTAATTTTTAACCTTATACTCATTTATTAGAAATTTGTACCCAAAATATCCTTAATTATGATTTAGTTTCACTAGGCATACATTTTTAGAGAAACATTTACTGAAGATATAAATTAAGTAGTATTTAATTCGCAAGGTATACCTTTTCCCTTATTATTTTTTAAAAATTCGCGAGATAAAGGTTAGCCTAGAAGACACAGAGTGGATTACTTGAACTTATGCCCAACACACAAACTCATAATTAATGTTCTTGGTTATGCTTCGGCAAATTCATCTTTGTAGAGAACTTATGCCCATGATACAAATTAAATATATGCCCCGAACACAATTCATCTTCTTGGGTATAGCGGTAAAAATTCATGTTCTTTGAACTTATGTCATGTTGCTGAATTTATGCATCACGATGCATAAAGCGACTTATGCCATAAGGCATAACTTGTGTCAAAACATGCCTCTTTTGCCTTAAAATTTTCTATTACTGAGGAAATATATGGTAAAAGGACAAAATTTGAAGACTATAGATTTAGAGGCAAAATTAAAAATCACTTCAAAATAAAGGCATTCATGCGAAGGACCCAATCCATTTTAGCGTAATGTAGAAAAGAGATTGAAGGTTCTTTTATTTAGGTAGTCTAGAGGGTAAAAATTGATGAGGTAATATTTTAAAGTTACATGACATTCTTGAATTTAAAAAAAAATAATTTTAGGATTTATTTCTTTTGATATAGTAAATATAGGTTTGAAAGAAAATGGTAAATATGCATAATTTGTTAGGCGTAGGAGTATATATATGTACCAACTTTTTAACAAAGTATATCTACTACAAATCACAAAGTTGGGGAGTATTTGCCTCTTTTTCAAAATTATTTAACTGAATTAATATTTTTATTAGAACTACATATTAATTTTTGTATAATGGACAAATTAGTGAAATCGATTGAAATTTTAATAACTAAGCCTAAGTCTAGAAGTAAGAAGGGAAAGATTGAATTAAACCTTATTTATTCTAATTCGTATGGAATGGCATCTTTTCAAGTGAAATCCAGATAATGCAAAACTAAATTGAAAAATCAAAACCCTTATTATTCTCTGAATTTTTTGTGAAGAGTACTTTATTCATTTTATATTTCAAAACTATCTTTTATCAAATTGCGAAAGAAGAATTATTTTACGCCCAAATGAGCGACTAGAAAAGTGAGGCTTATCACCTAATCTAATGTTTAGAAGGAGTTAAATTCCCCGACTAAAGTATGTCTCAATACATTTTGAATTGCATCTAGAGTAAATTTAGTTTTCGATTTATAAAGTGTAAGATTTTGTTGAATTGAATCTGATATTTAGAAAAAATAAAGATAAGGAGTATCTTTTAATTGAAAGGTTAGGTTCATCTTGAAAGGACATAAAGCAGAACAACATGATTACTTGGTTTCTTGTTCAAATTATTGTAATACTATATTATTGCTAATCAAATAGGGTGTAAATTGTTGAGTATGATTGGAGGAGAATATCTCTGAATATTTTAGCTGAGTTATAGTAAGCTCAATGGTGATTTTGAGTTGGTAAGCTGGTGAGTTGATTTGGGATGGTTGGCGTATTAAGATCGATGGTAAGATGATTTGTGATGTACTAAAGTGGGTAATTTCATAACATCTTCAAGTTAGTGGGCTAAAGTTAATTGGTAAAGGGAGTTGACTACATGATTTGGATTAGAAATCGAGTTTCCTGTGGTATGATTACATTTAAGGTAGTGGACTACATTAGAGTATGGATTGGTTAGATAAGCGGGAATGAGAATGTCGGTTATGGGTAGCTTGAGAGAAGTTGTGCATGACAAGGCACGTGAATTTCAATATTCATTCTTGTTGGGATTGCTAAAGGCGTGATTAGGTATTGTACTGTTGATTTGTAGTTTTGAGATATGGAGTATGCAGCCACAAGGCTTGTGTTGAGGAATTTAGA
This sequence comes from Datura stramonium, assembly GCA_018107945.1. Lineage (NCBI taxonomy): Eukaryota > Viridiplantae > Streptophyta > Magnoliopsida > Solanales > Solanaceae > Datura > Datura stramonium. The sequence goes on from JACEIK010002989.1 coordinate 130,771, forward strand.
GTGGTGAACGAGTTAAGAGAAAACACAAAGAGCTCATATATTGAAGAGTTTGATGTATTTAGGATCTCATGAAGTTTTATCAGAATTGTGTGATTAGTATGACTTGAGAAATGTGAAGAAATAAGACATTAAAAATTAAACAGTAGGAGTTGATTTATCTTAGTTTATCATTATTCATAGTTTTTCTTATGAAGCTATTTATTTTAATTAAATCATAACTACCTTTTATCAAATCACACAGAAATTTAGTGAGAATTTCAAAATTTCTATACATTTTTATAGAAAGAAAACTAATAGAATTTTAACTAATTGAAGTTAAGTATTAAGAAAAATTATTAAGAAATTCTAGTTCTTATTTGGAAAAGTTCTTTAAATTATGTTCAAATGAACGCCTAAAAAGTGAGACATTTCTTTTGTGTCTTGCCTCGAGACTCATCTAAAATATTTTTAAAACATCATTGAATGAAATTGTAGTCTAATTTATAAAGAGCCACACAGGACATAAATAGTCGTCCGGTGAAATATTGACAATAAAAGAGCGTACATTAAATCAAAAAAGACATATGGTCGAGAGGTGAACCGGGGTTTGAGGATGACGGGGCACTATCAAAGTAGGATGCATGTTAGTCGAAAAGATCTCACGTGGCACCAACACTACTTCATCAGAAAATATTTACCACATAAAACTCAATATACTATTAATAAGTATAATTTAAACAAGACATATTATCACAATTTAATATATGGTTTGATGGTCTTGGTATTTAAGACACACCTTGAGTCCTTAGTTTGAAACTCGCAACATTCTATATTGGCTCTATGCTTTATATGTTTTATTTCTTCTTCTTCTTCTTCTTCTTCTTCTTTTTGGGTAAAGGAAAAGATATATCACTAGTAAAAAAGTGATGCATATATACCCTCACTATTTAACAAATGGTGCATATATACCCTTGTCTTCTAACAAATGGTGTATATTTACCCTTTTCATTAGTTGACTATATTAACTAAACTAAAAAAAATTTAAAACTTATTTTTTAATTTCAAAATTAATTAAAATTGAGGGAAAAAAAAGAAGCTAAGGGCTTAATTTATAGTAAATGAAAAAAAGAAAACACTTGATTCTTCTCATTTGATCATAAAAATACGTTTGGGAGAGTGGATACGAGTAACCTTTCCAAATTCATGTGATATTTTAAAATTAGAAATATCAGTTTAAATTTTAAAATTCAATCTGTTAACAAGAAATGGTAGATATGTACTATTTGTTAGGCGACAGGGTATATACACACTATTTGCTAAGCGACGGTATATATGCACCATTTTAAACAAGGAGTATATCCGCTCTAAATTGCAAAATATAGGGGTATATTTGCCTGCTGCCTTTTTTTTGACTGTGATTCAACAATCCTAGAGTTTCTTTTTAATCTCCAGGTGAAATAAGGAAAACAAATTTTTCTTACTCTTTCAAACATAAATAATTGTAAGAACTCTCTATGAAATGATGATAAGAAAAATGTAGCCATATGGGCTCAAACACTAACAACCAAGCTCACATTGAGAAATTACATAAACTCACCAAACCAGCACACCAAGTTGATTTTTGTGCTTGAGGGTGCACAAATAATTGCTTATATAATCCTATAGGTATATATATGCATATATACATAATATTTTTCGATATTAACGGGTGCACGTGCACCCCCACCCTTCCATGTGGGTCGCCTATGCATATGGTAGCCAAAATATATATTATACAATTATATATTTATTATGCGACTTCACGTATACATATTTATATAATATATATACACTTTATAAATATTTTATGTATAATAAAGTACTTAATCAACAAATATTCTGTAAAAATGTAAAGACACTAATTATATACACATATTATATAATTTGTATACACAAATTATATGTTTTGGGGATATTGTTTTGAAGGCAATGGTCGGAGATCGTAGCATTGTTAACCTTCTCCTCTTTTGAGAAAGTTTTTGTAGGTTGTTTCTATTTTGTATTCAAACAATTATGGTAGCCTAAGAGTTATCCTTGAAGACTTGTATTTATGACGAGTTATTACAAAGAGATACATTAATAGAGTTATTGTAATGAAATGAATTAAGAATTTAATTCCTAGGTTGCAATAGGTTATGTCCAGACATTGCTCGATTATTAGTGAAGTTGGGAAATCTACTAGGGTAGGTCGTGATTTTTTTCTCTCTTGAGCGAGAGATTTTCATGTAAACATCCGGTGTTCTTTACTTTCTGGCCCAAGCATCGAACGGTGAGGAACCTAGTTCTCTATATTATTTGGTGGACTCCATGAAACTAGTTCGGTGAACTACGCAAACTATCATTTGGTATAGGTACTTTTGGAAAGGTTAACACCTAGAAAGGATCTCTCTACTAAATGGCTCTTATAGAACTTGGAAGAAGGACAGTCTACCACTAGACCATCCAGATTCAATAGCCAATATTATTGGTGGTGGAAGACTAGGATGCACGACTATAATGAAGTGAAGATTTTGAGTTATGGGATGTTATTTGTGATGGTCCATTTGTCCCCGTGAAGATAACCAAAAAAGATAGTGCTAAATCGGTTTCTGAAAAGAAAGGAATACATGATACAGATAGAAAAGTTGTTGCAAAGAACTCTAAAGAAAAAGAAGTTTCTTGTTTGTGGAATATAGCCATTTTTTGGAATAAATATAATCAAATCTACGCAGTGAGACAACAAAGGAGATTTGGGAAGCCCTACAAACTACTCACGAGGGAACTAGTTAAGTGAAGCGATCCTAAAATCAATATGCTTACCATTCGGTATGAACTTTTCAAAAATGGAGGAGAGTCCATACAAGAGATGCATACCAGTTCACCTCCATACTTAACGAGATTTACTATACGGGTGAAGATATTAAGACAAGAGAAGGTAGTAAAGAAGATTCTCGGTGTGTTACTTGATCCACAGGAAAGCAAAATCCAATGCCATTTGAGCCGGTGATCTAGAGAAGCTCACCATGGATAGTTGATTGACTAACCTCAAGACCTACGAGCTAAAGAAGCAACAAGATCTTGGAAAATTAGATCCCAAGAAGGAAAAAAAATCTAGTCCTTAAGGCATCTAAAAATGCTTGTGGTGAAGAAAAATCTAATGGACTATCTTACACAGTTTCAAAAACTTGCTTGAGGAAAAATGACAATCTTCTCAAGAAGGCAAGTACAACCCAGTCATCTACAGGGAGTGAGTGCTTTATCATAAGTGTGGAAGCCTAAACACTTCATCAAAATAGTGTCCTCTCCATAACCAAATATTCACAGGGGAACAACTTTTTAAAAATCACACAGAGGGAGCAGTCCGGACAAGGTCAAAAGAAGAGATGCAAGCGACATGGTCACTCAAAGCAAACTCTAGGCGCCTTGGGAGAATCCTCTACGAATATGAGGATGAAGACACTCAAGTAGATGCTTCCATGATTGTTCTAGAAAATGTACCCTCACACTACAAATCCATATTTTGCACTAATGGGAAAATGGGAGGATGAGGATGTTGATGATGAGAAGGAAGGAGGTAAAATTTCTTGACATTCAAAAGAATCTCAAATCTTATTCTCAGAAAGGGTAAAGAGATCTATTGCTACATGTTAATAGATGCATATCATGATCTTATTAAATAAAAAGACGCGATAGCCACTACTCTAGATGAATAAAATAGAAAAGAGTTCATAATAGTCAGAGAAATAGGTCAACAAAATAAATGAAGAACTTAAGGAAGCATCTAGAAAGCTCCTTGCGAAGATAAGCTTAATAAATGCATGGGTAGTGAATCTAGAGAAAAGAAGGCCTGTAGTGAAGTGCAACTGTTTGAAGGAAAATAAACTTAAGAAGATCAAGCTAAATGTCATTGCTCGAGTGGGAAATAGGGAACTAGAGATGGACGACCAAAGTCAAAGGCTGATCTTGACAAGTCACTTTGGTGGACTTGGTCCTCTTAAACATTAGCCTCTTTGAATAAGAAAAATGATAGCTCTAGAAGGCCTTGGTTTTCAAAGAATCAAGGCTCCCTATAATCCTCACAACAAATATGTGTCAAATTCTGATAACTAGTTGTGTTTTCATTGCGGTCAAAATGGCCACTATAAGGATGCTTGCCAAAAAACTATAATTCATGTTGTCCAAAAAAGAATTTGGAGTTTGTTGAAGTGAACTCAACAGTAAGGGACTTGGTCCTCGAGGAAGAAAACACAGTCTACCGGCATGGACCGAGAAGAGTCTTATTCACCCTTTTATCATTTGAAGGGACCCAAGATGATGATTTGCTTCCTAAAAAGGATCAATAAATATACTTGCGAGTGCGTGAGAGGCAGGCAGTCAAAGCATATGATTGATAGAATAGAGGATTTCCTCTGCTTCAGGTCCTTCCAAAAGGAGGAAATGTGTCCTTTGGAAATGGAAATTAGAGATACATTCTTGATGAAAAAATGAGGAAGAATCTATCAAAATGGCTTGCTATGTGATAAATAGGTTTTTAATGGTGATCGGGTCCACTGCGGAAAACCTTATATGAGCTACGAGATGGGAAGAAGCCCAAGCGGACTTATCTAAGAGCTTTTGGTTGAAAATATTTTTTTAAAAAAACTATAAAAATGGTGAAGCTAAGTTTGGGAAGTTCCTGTGGGTTCAAAGTGAAATAGGTGATGTTTGAGAAGGAAAATAAATACAACAAGTCAAATCAAGCAAGATGATGTTGAATCTCAAATGGAGTCCACGAACACGGTATCGCGAGCAACATCGAGTTGGATGTTTCAATCGAAGGAAAAATAAGAGGAACTGAGTATGAACAGCGGAGTAAACCAAAGGCCCATCAACACTACAAGTCTCAAAATGAAAGCAAAGGAGATCTTATCCGTTGGACAGTAATTTTAATCCTCACTGGATACGGGAATTCAAACAGTCGAGCTCGAAACATGTTTTCTCACTCGGCCTTCTATCTCGAGATAGAACCAAGAATATCAAGAGGCATTGAAGGATGCTGGTTTGGATCTGATTGTACGAGAAAGAACTTCATCAATTTGAGAAGAACCAAGTGGCACGGTACCCAAGCTTGTCAGCCAGGACCTTCATAGGGACTAGGTGATTTTCGGAAATAAGTTGGATGAAAAAAAATTCTACATCAACAATGAAAGGTTAGTCGTTTAGGGATATAAATAGAGAGGATCTTGATTATGATGAGACCTTTGCTCGATTGCTAGATTGGATGTCTTGAGAATCCTTATTGCTTTTACATCCACATGGAAGTTAAACTATTCTATATGAATGTAAAAAAATGCATTTCGAATGTCTACCTAAAGGAAGAGGTATGTGTCAAGCTTCCCAGGTTATAGCCACAAGCTTGATAAATCTTTGTATGGTTTTAAGCGAGCTCGAGCATGGTATGAGAAATTATCATTCTCATAGAAATGACTTCAAGGGGAAGATTGATAGCCACCTCTTGTTCTTGAAGATAAGGAGGAACATTAATCATTTAGGTGTATGTTTATATTAATTTTGGTGCACAATAGACTTCCTATGTGAAGAATTTGCAAAGCTCATGGGAAGTGAGTTTGAAATAGGCATGATGGGTGAGTTGAACTCCTTCCTTGGGATGCAAGTGAAATAAGAACTTGGAGTAAATCATGATCGGTCTGCTTTCAGCGTACATCAAGGCCCAGTGAAGATTCGACATGGAAAATGCTAAGCCCGTTTAATTACACCCATAACCAGCTGCTACTCGTTTGGATGTAAGAACATGATCCCTACGTGAAAACAGGAAATTATGTATCGAGGTATTATTAGTTCCCTACTCTCACGACATCTAGCGAGCTGATAATTATGTTTAATGTGTGCTTAAGTGTGCAAAATTCGGAGTCTTCTTCTAAGAAATCTCACTTGAAGGCGACAAGAGAATTCTCATTATTTCAGAGAACCCTGATTTAGTTCTATTCTATCCATCAGGAATAATTTTTTATTTGGTTGAATATGTTTATGCGATGTTGATTATGCTGGATACTTGGTGGATAAAAATAATAAAAAAAAACCTGCAATGATGACTCATTTCTTAGATCCTCCTTGATCTTATAGGGGACTTAGGTAATAAAATTTATTGCACTCTCCTTTCTTAAAGCTAATGCACTATACGATAAGAATTCGAACTAAGGACCGGGTAGCAAACATTTTCACTAAAAGAACTAAACAAGGAACACTTTCAATAAAATTAGTTGAAGTTGGGGTTGATCAGGATGCTCTAATGACTTTACTCTGCCAAATCTTCCACATCTTTGGCTATGATTGGATGACAAGTATATATTGAAAAGGTCATTTGTGGCTTGATATCTAACTGAGTTCTATCTGATTACATGTATGCACACATGGTATCTTCACTATCTTGAGTAAGGATGAGAACTTGGTTGATATTCTCAAAGGATGATGCCCAACTCTGTACTTTCTATAGAGGGCTTTTTTGGTTCCCTCTCACCCAGTTAGTACTTTCGACTATACCTTTGAGTTTGCAGGAAGATGGTTATAAGTGTCATGTCACTATGTTTCCTTTGTCATAAAATAGTGTTATGTCAAAACATTTCCTAATTGTTACATCCTCCATTTAGAGATGACACATCAATGCACCTAATCCCACACACCTTAAAATCTTAGAGTTTCTTTACTCACTCTTCTAATATCTCTTGAACCGCAATTTTTAATTTTGCCTTCCCTTTTATTTGAGTCCTTCCAGAACCCTTATTTTTCAATAATATTCATCTTCCCATATTTCTCCCAAACCACCCTCTTCTAGACTATAGACAAGATTCCTATTGTGAAAAGAATCTACGAAAAATTTTGAACATCAATTTAAATGTCAATGGAGGTTGAAAGCGTGGCAAGTTGCAAAGGACTGGTAGAGATAATCCAAGGTTGAAAGGAAGAAGGGTAAACAAAAAAATCAAAGCTGAGGGACCGGAAATATCTAAGGCGTTGGCAGCGTTCCACGAAGCACGAAATCAATTCCACCATCATGCTTGAGCATATTCTTAAGATCAATTCTATGAGATGGAGCGTCATTAGTGGAGCATGGTTATCTACTTACAAAGGTCTTTTAACATTTAGGGGTTATACTTGGGCAAAGGCATTCGTGATGAAATAGGTGGAGGACACGATAAACACATGTTACAAGATCAAACTGCAAATAAAGAATTGACAAGCTCTTTTCAAATCTAATCTTTTCGTCCTTCTGACTCTTTTCATCTCCCACACATTTTTCTTGTTTTATATTTCCCTGACTTTATTTCTCTTTGTTGTTTCCCTCTGTCTCTTTTGTAATGATATGGTATTTATAGTATTTGTCTTTGATGGTCTTTATATGTATGGTTGAAAATACTAAATTATTAATTCATAAAATTAGTTGCATGCTTGGTTATATAAGCCGATTTTTGCTTGAGTTGAGAGAGGCAAATCACGTATTAGAGTTACGCAAAATAAAGAGCATGGTTGATGAAATCTGGAATCATACTACCCAGAAGTCGAAGCCCAAAATTGCTATTTTAGGATTCTTGATGGACCCCTACGTGGGTAGCTTATTGGATTAAAAGTTGATTTTGATACACTAGTAAGTGGCTCCCATTGGGTTTATTCTGCAAAGACATGACACATTTAACTCAACACTCAAAAGAAATTTAGCTCATGAGGAGGATTGCTTGAAATCAATATAAACAATAAGCCAAGTCATTAAACAGTGTGGGACTTTGCACTGCACCGCTACCACAGGCGTAGGCGTGGACTAGAGCCCAAACGGGAATGGACACGGCTCACGTCTAGTATTGATATATAACGAGGGTTTTATTGAAACGAAAGAAAGAATCAAAGGCTAACGAGAATTGAATACAATGATAATCTAGAATAGGGAAGGGTGCCTATGAGCATAAACTAAAATCTAATGCTCTCATAGGACTATGATTACCTAAAATCTAATGCCCGTATAGGACTACACCTAAAATCTAATGCTCATTAGGACTAGGACTACTATAAATGCAATAATATTGGAATGCACAAATCTTTAAGAGCCATCTGTACAATTTATGTGGGCTAACGACACCTCAAACTCATAATGCGGGACGGTAATAAGCATTGAGAGTTTGTCCACACAGAAAACAAAACGAGACCGTCGGCGAGCCGCCCAGTAAAAAAGGTCGGTAATACGCAGCGTGGAACAAGAGACGATATGGTCAGGCTGGAGATGATGTGAGTGAAGTGACAATCCAATCTCAATGTGTTTGTCTAAAAACATAGAGAGCAGGAGTTCTTTTGCATTTGCAGCCACTTTCTTGTTATCACAATGCAGAGGAGTAGTGAAAATGTGAACCCCGTATCTGCGAAAGCGAAGCGTAACCAAGCAGAGATCCAGAAGCACGAAAACGTCACAGAATGCATCGTATCGATGCGTGCTGATTTCCCCCGGAAACACAACAATCCCAAATTCCCAATACCTTGTTTCACCTCCACACAGTATTTTCCCGTCCCACAATCGAATTCCAACAAAACAAAAATATATTGACAAAAGCAAAGTAAGATACAACAAGTTAAGCAACCCCAAGAAACATAGCGATGAGAACTTGAAGCCCACCTAATCAAATCCAAACCAAACCAACAAGCTAAAATCAAACCAAACCAACAACGGCGATCATACAACGCAGGTCAAAGCAAACCAAACCAGCACAACAGCGCAGCGATCATACAATGTAGTCCAAATCAAACCAAACCAACAAATGGCGATCCTTGGCAGTCAAAGCAAACCAAACCAGCAACGGCAGTCACTTTGCAACGCCGTCCAAAGCAAACCAAACCAACAACGAATTTAGCGGAAGCATCAAGACACAAGAGAGAACATAAAACTCGAAAAAAAAAATAAAAATTTGGGAGACAGCGGCGGAGCCCCCTGAAGCAGGGCGCGTTGCCCCGTACCCCGAATCGTTGTGAAACACGTGCCATGTAAAGATATGACACACCTGGAGTAACTCAACCTCAAAAGCTAGCTCATGAGGAGGATTGCCCCCGGGAAGTCCATATAAACAAACCATCGATCCATTCCCCAACCAATGTAGGACTTTAACCCACCTTAACATATTCCACTTCCAATTACAAGGGCTACTTTGTACAGTTTGGTTATTGGTGGTGCATAAAGGCTTAATAATCTCGTCTAGTCCGTTTGGGATAGGTGGAGAGGAATCATTTTCAGCTCTCTTCTTGCAAAAGAAAAAATCATATTTTTCCTTTTTCCTTCTTTTAAATGCTTTTGCATTATATGAGCTTAGAGATCAAAGATGAAAACGCTGGAGCTACTCTAACTGTCTATGAGAATGTACTGGTCATTTGAATGACTCCTAAATTTAAGTTTTTAATTTCTTTCAACATTGGCAAAGCATGGCTACTTTTTATACCCTGGCGAGAACCTTTTATGCCAACCCTAATGACCGCAACTCTAGGTGACTGATAGAAAGTTTAAGTATGAAAGGGAGCTAATCAAAAGCATACGATGAAATACTAAATTGTGATACTTCTGAGGATACAAGACAAACTCTTTTATAAACACACATGGTCTAACAACAATTAGAGGTGTGTAATAACCATTCAGTTACTAGAAATGTAAACTTTGATCATAATTTTAGCTTCCCATGATGTTACCTTCCTCAAAAAAAAAAAAAAGCTTCCTGTTGGTAAGACACATGCATATGCCTCACTTACTGTAATTTAACTTTTTCACTTGTAGGTTATAGCCAAATTTTGAAGTTTTCCTTTTTGGCGCTTGGTCCATGCCCCATGTGCTCTTCATGGCTGCTCATATATTAAACTAATTTGACTTGGAATTTTGTTTTTTTGCCAATTCTTTTGAAGGTGCTTTTTTTTTAATAAATTTTATAGATCTGTATGAGATTAACCTCTTGTTACTTCAGGTAAATATGAATGTGGAAGATTTCTTGTAGAGATATCAGTGAAATAGTAATCGAACATGGTGAAAGTGATCAAAAGATAAGTTCCTATCCTATCATCCCGAATGATTTTTGAAGATATGGAATTCGTGGTGGAAGGTCGTGTCAAGAGGATCCATTTGGAGGAAGCATATGCAGAAGTAGAAAAGGCTGCAGATCCTTTATCTTTAGCTGTGAGTCTTTTATTTATCTTCAATTATTCTAATGATTTACTGGTTGACATCTTGCATGTGCCTTCTTCTTGATAATAATATATACACATTGCTTTTATTTATATAATTGTAGCTATAATGCTTTTGCTGGTTGACTAACAGATTGAAATTCTAGTCTGAAATAAATGATCTATAAAAATTACATTTTCGGAGAAATGAGGATTCAATTGCTCAGGCAAATAGATCTTGAACTATAGAAGTTTGACTGTACTTTATAGCAACAACCATGGAGGTAAGTTCCATGACGGCCAAAATTTAAAAGGAAAAAAATAAAGAAGAAAGAGACACACGGGGAAATGAAATTAATGAATGTAACAACCGAAGTCTCAAATATTTAAGTGGCTTCCATTCATTTCTAGATAACAGAGGGTACCACATAACATATTATTTCAAGAATAAAGGGAGCCACCATGGCGCCATGGAGGAACCAAAGGAGATTTTGTATGCTCGAGCATGAAGCTGTATGGTTTTAAGGAAAGCGATTTATTCCAACTGTTTGGGCTGGAACCGCTGGAGAAGAACAAATTGACATCTCAGACCTTCTCTAGATTCAAGGAAGAAGGTTGGAGAGAATGGTTCACTACAATGAGGGTGGAAAATGCAATAGCAAGGTTCCTTTGTTTACATTGAAGCCAATTTGTGATTCTTACAGCGTCACTTTCTTTGGTAAATGATTGTTTGGATCTCTTTTTGCAGGTATCATGAGGCCAGTGCTAAGGCAAAGTTAAGGGTCTTGGAATTGCTAAGGGGGACTTTCTTCACTGAATTACAATCTGAAGATAAATATCCTTATCTTTGCATCCGTCTTGATTGTGATAGCAAAGGCATTGTTTTTTCTCATGAGTTGAGTGAAACAAACCTACTGATTATCTGAAAAAGCAGTTATCTTCCACCCTCCTTGAGGATTTGCTTCCGCCTTTTGAGGGGTGGGTGGCACTTCTGCAATTTTCTAGTTTTGTCAACTCAAACTGCCTAAGAGTGTACTTATCTTTTTACATTTAATTTTTTTCCATTCCGTGCATATGTATTTGCAACTGGATCATGAATCCCATATATTTTGGAAGATTCCTTTTCAGAAATATGACACTGTACTGATAGTTTCCAACTTAATCCTTACTTCTCTCTTAAGAATCATAGTGACTGCTGCTTGAAAATATATTAAAGGAGGTAGTGCGACGTCAAGAAACTATTTAATGTATCACATGATATGGAGAGAATGAGCTTGTACCTTGTAGTTCTGAATTCTATTAAGCTGATGTGCTAGTGAAGAATCAGGGGAAGTGGGAGGAGAAGGATAGGACATTATCTATCCTGATACAATGGTGCACAAAATTCAGAAGGAACAAAACGGCGTGTCTTTTCAAGTGGGGACAGAGTACTTTGTTCCAGATTCTAAATTGTTGCTGTATTTTTGGATTACCACTTGAAATACCATTACAGTGACTGCAACAATTTGGGTCAGTTTCTGGCTTCTCCACCTGTGTATAGCTCAGCTCATCTCATCACCGGTGAAACTTGAGGCGATTTCTGCTGTAACTTATGCCTGATTTTGATTTAGCTGTGAGTAACACTTTGATGATACATAAGTATGAGCAGCTAACTTTTATTCTCATTGTGGACTCTTGATGTACAAAGGTGTGGTCTAACACGCTAATAGTATGTGAAAATCATGAGAGACCGAGTCAAAGAACATTTTGACTGAATACTTGCCATGTATCTTTGTTGTTGTTTTGGCTTAAAAGTCTTTATTAGTGACAAAAGAGGCAAGACTAACTACACAAGAGTGATCACCCTGTAGCAAAAAGGGGTGAGTTTGACAGATATTCATTATTAGGATAGCTAATTAAAACATAACCAGCATTTGTAAATATTAATACTGTAATTAAGCAATCGTTTCCAAAATTTAATTAAACTGTAAATAAACAGACAGAAGGGGAAAATAAAACATTCAATACATAAACCCAAAATAGAAAGTAGAATAAGTGTTCAAGTAATGCAGCAGCAGCAAAAACAACAACAACAATCATTCCCTCTGATTCCAGCTCCATTGATCGCTTCACCATGCTCTGCATTAGCCGCCATTACTGTCACTGCTCTTACTGCAGAAACACCTGAAAAACTTACCCTCTACAGGAAGCACAAGAGCCACCATTACCATACTGTAACCAACCAATCCCATTTGCAGTACCACAACCATACTTCACCTGCCTGATTCTATTTGAGGTGACACCAACAGTAATAACAATCTTCATTTCCAAGTTACACACCCTTTTATACGGTTGAATTTGACAGATTTGTCATTGTTCTGTTGATATCCCAAGTTGTCTTCTCAAATCTGTGGTGTTTGTTCTGATGGAATACTGTGTTGCTTTCTCTTGCGCATGACATTAATTTTAGGAAAATATAAGCTATCCAAACATGTTGGATCAACTGAAATAGCACATACTTGTGAGGTTGATATATAAGTTGTCCTGACAAATCTTTGTTGTTTAGGATAATAGATGGAATAACCGTGACGCTCTGGTCCATGAAAGATAAGTTCACCATTCTCTGTGGTGGACACAAGCTTATAATTACTAAGAAAGCGCTCGCAATTTAAATCTGGTATATTGCGAATTCTCATTACCCATTTCCAACCATCTTGTGTTATGGTCCAGATGTTCAATCCATTAAAATCAATATTCCCTCCATATGCATAAGATGACCTTTCAAAGTCGTCAAACAAAACAAATTCTCATATTCACCATTAGAAATTTCTATAGGATATTACTCTTTCAATTCATTTGACTCCGCACTACCAAAATATGATGATGAAGTTTCGTATATAATGGTCAATTTTTTGATTCAGACACCAATATACACAATTTCTAGTGCTAATTCCCTGACTGCTCACAAATGTGCTTGAATTATCCATAAATTGACGTTGAGGTGGACGTTGTTGTAATATGGGGAGAGTTGGTTTTTTCGTCCAAGAATCTTTACTCGTGGAGTAGACAACATAAGACAGAAAGTTATAAATTGTCTCTTTGTAATCATCTTTCGACTTAGAATCATAACACAAACCACAAGCATAAGGAGGTGAAAATTATTCATAAGGTTTTATATATGGACACTCAAGAATGGTGTTGTCCGGATGATAGGTTCCACAAAACAAATTTCTTGTAAGCTTTAGGTTTCTTCAATAGTACCAAACCATCATATGAGCATAAGGCATGTGCACCTAGAAATTCCTTTAGAGAAGCGAATTGTTCTTACGTGATAATTTTACTAGGATTGTTCAAATGTATAAACTCAAATTCACGGTATTTTTTTGCTTGGCTAAAAGCTTTTCCGTCCCTACTCTTTGGATTGATCACGGTGATCTTTCGTGAAGTTAACATTATCAGAAATCATTGCATTCCACGGTTAGAAACACATTTAAAAGCGTAACAAGATGTTAAAGTATACAGCAACATAAGGATACTTTAAGGAAATGATATCATTTGGAAGAACAGAGATCTGTCCTCTTTGATATGACTCCCCTCGTCGCCTTTCGTGATTTTGCCCTCGACATCATTGTTGAAGAAGATAATGTAGAGTGTTTTAAGGATCAAGTTTTTGCAGCGCTAGAACAAAATTAGTACTCTAATAGGGTTTAGAGTGAGATATTTATATTACTCGTTGGCCGTTGTTATGTAAGATATTTATATATGATCAACATATATAACTTAAGAAACTCTTTCAGCAATTAATGTGAAAATAAGTCCCAAGAAGGAAAAAATATGAGATTTTCATATCTAAACATGTTATGTTTTTCAATTAACAAATCTAATTTGCGATCTGCTGATTTAACTGCTATGATTTAATTTATGGTACAAGATTTACCTATTTGAATTTGTTTGAATTATCAATTTAATAGATAATTATTTTATAAAAGAAAAAAGAACAAATATACTTTTTAACTTTGCGGGTTAGAGTTTACTCTTCGTTAAAAGTGGTGTATATATATACCCTCGTCATATAACAAATGGTACATATATCCCTAAATCGTCTAACAAATGTTTGCTGTATCCCTCGCCATCTAACAAATGGTTCATAGTTTTACGATTTTTTTTTAAATTAATACAAAAATCGAAATAATCGGCAAGTGAAGTGCAGGAAGGGTAGGACACAAACCTTATTTCTTGAAATTGGTTTTCGATGAACCATCGGTTCAAGAAAAGCTTGATTCAAACGATTAGAAAGAAAATAGACATAATACATAAAATAGACTCTTAAACTTGGCCTCAACTAGAAATTAAGCGCTCAAACTTTGAAGTCTGGCATCCCAGACACTCGAAACCCGTCTCAATTGACAGCTAAGTACTTAACTAGTCCACCTTATGTTTTGCTTAGGCACACGATAAACGTGACACATGATACAGTGAAATCAAGTTGGTGCCTTAGATGATCATCTTGTAAGTTGGAGTGCTCAATTGACATGGTGAAACCAAGTTAAGGTGTCTAGATGTGCATTCTCAAGTTTGGTGCTTAATTGTCGGTTGAGACCAGAGTTTGAGTGCCTATTTATATGCTATTATGCCAATAATAACGGAAGTGAAGAAGTCATGACAAAACACTATAGAAAGCATGATAATAAGGTGTGCCTATGTATACACTAAAAACTTGTTATTAATAAGTGGATTAAAGAAAATCAGAAACTAATCTTTTAATTTCAAAGTTATGACGTGGCTTAAAAAGAATTTAGCCTACTCATTTTCTTATCTCCGGACGATCAGCTCAAAATCAACTCTCTTTTATTGGGTGACGATCTAAACCTATTTATGGTGAGTAGAAGAGGGTGAGTTTTAAAATTTGAAGTGGGGTCTAGAGGAGTAAAATATATGGTTAAAATAGCCCCAAAGTCGCGTGACATTTTGATTAAAAAATGATTTAAGATTTTCTTTTAATTGATAAATATGTGATCATAGCGAAGGGTGAATATGCACCATTTGTTGAGTGCGAGGTATATGCACTACTCTTTTGTAGCAGTGATATATGCGATCTAAATTGCAAGTTAAATAATATATTTGCCTTTTTTTCCAAATTAAAAAAAATCATTCAATTGAATTAATAATTTTTAAACAATTAAAAAATATAAAAAAACTAAAAAAAATAAAAAAAATAAAAAAAATAAAAAATTGAAAACCAAAACCACTATATTTAAGAATCAAAATCAGATCATGTTTTATCAGATTTCACTCCAAAATAAGAATTTACCTCAATTTATCAATAGTTATGAATTTTCTCGTGAATATTTTATTCATTTTAATTAAATCAAAACTATCTTTTATCAAATCGCAGAAGAAAATCATTTTACGCTCAAATGAACGACTAGAAAAGTGAGGCTTATGTTTAATCTAATGTTTAGAAGGTTATATTTACGACAAGTATGTCTCAATACATTTTTAGTGCACCTCAAGTAGATTTGAAGGATTTTAAGGTATATAAAATAAAACTAATTGAAAATGAAATCTGATATTCGGAGAAACAAGGATATAGATATCTATTTTGATTGGAAGATTAAGGGCTTATCTTGAGAAAAAAGAGACTTTAACACTGAACAAGATAATTACTTGGTTCTTGTTCGGATTGTAATTGATATTATCATGTGTTAATCAAATATGGTGTAAATTGTTGAGGTATGCTTGGAGGAGGAAGTCTCTGAGCGAGTTATGGTAAGTTCCATAATTGTTTTGAGGTTGGCTTTAACCGGTGGGGTTTAAGATTTAGGATGATTAGCGTGATAAGATCGATGAGAAGGTGATTTATAGTGTACTAAAGTGGGTAATTGTGGATTAGTTAGTTAGAAATCCAGGTCTTCCATAGAGGAGGTTTTTATGGTAAGGTAAATAATTTTATTTAAAAAAAATAAGAGAAGAGCCTCATACATATAAAGTGGTATACGAAAAGAAAGAAGAAAACTTACATCAAAATATAGTTCGACAATAGAGATCCAATCATCTATACAAATAGGGACCTCGTAAGTACATCAAAAAGAACTAGAATAAATTCCACTGTTACACAATCTCATAATTTTGGCATGACTAATCTACTCCCGGAACCTTCAGCAGCTTAGATGAACTCACATCAGCCTGCTATGGAAGAGATTCTGCTTGAATTGTATAAATATTGTATATCAAATGTATATTTTCATGAAGCGTGTGAAAATTACGAGAGACAAATTTATAAATATTTTGATTGAATATCTGTCGTGTTATATTTTCTGTCATTTTGGCCTCGAAAAACCCACTTTCGTTTGGCTAAAAGTCTTTATTAGAAGGGATCACCAAATGACTTAAAGGGTTGATTTTGACAAATATTTATTTAATGGGAAGTTGCTAACTAAAAAATAACTAGCATTTGTAAATTACTAGAAATAAAAAGACAAAACAAAGTCTTAGTATAGTATCTTTTAAATTGATTATTTCTTATATTAGAGGTCGATCAAGAAAAAATTTTCAATTCAAAATAGACTTAAACTGTTTAAAACCTTAGCAAGAATTATTTTTTCCCATCTTCTTAGTATACAAACTAATTGAAATCACTACATGAAGAAAATTTATAAAAAGTATTATTTATATCTGTTTCGATGTTTCTTGTAAATTATTTTGAAATCTTGATTAGTAGGGTACTAGATATCTTTGGTGGTGGGAGCTAGCAGGTGGTGAATATGATCAAAATGGAATTGGAGGATTCAAAATTTAAATTCGGCCGGTTTCAATTAATAAGATTTTTAGCATTGAACCCATTATATTTATAAAAAGAAAGTACATAAATTAGCAAATTTAACTAGCTATTTACAATAATTAACAAACTTATTAAAAAATTATAAAAAATAGCAAAATAATTACAGAAATAGCGAATTAATATTTTTTTAAAAACAATTACTATTGTATCAAATTTTTTATATTCTCTTTCAACTTCAACCGTTCTCCTCTCCAATTCTAATATCTTTATTCTCTCATTGCTTAACTGCCCAAAAATTTCTCTTCAAATGCCCTAATTTTACATCCGATTTCTCTCTCATCACCCCTTTCTTTTTTTTTTTTTCAAATTCCAAATTATTTCCGCTTGATCACCCCCCTCTCGGCCATGACGATACGAATGCAGAATTGCATATCTCTTGGAATAAGTAAAGAATGATTCGAAATTTTTAGTGAAGAAGATACGGAGGTATGGATTCCCCATTGATCTCACTGGATCTATTCTACGATATCTTGAGTCGATGGATGAGTGCTCCTTATTTCTCCTTTAACTACCCGAGAGATACCATTGTCAAATCCAAACTTGATTTGATTAGTAATCTTTTCGATGGAGAATCCTTTGCTTCACCAATGTCGAAGAAATCAACAGAAAATTTTATTAGCAATCTATTTGTCACTTTATGCTTAGGTATGAGCCTTTGGTGCCACTGCTAAGACTGGCTGCTAGACTACTTTAAGCCTAAGCACATGGGTACTGTGACTCTAACTGGATTCACGGAATCAACGGACTATATAACGGCTGTAAACACGACTCCGTGGAAACTAGGCCTATAGCCCTACTTAGTGTATCAACGGTAGCTTGAAACATTCTAATATCGGGGAACCTATGCGGGCGACAAGGCCACCACATCTTTGTCTAGTTACTTGAAACTCCATGATAGAATACGGTAAGGCTACGTGACCGGCGAGTCACTACTACTATCAAACTATGGCCCCACACGGCCAACATAGAAGCAATGCCTAAACGGCTATACTGGCCTTGCGGCCTCACACAGGCGCTCAATTGACCACAGGGAGATAGCATATACAATGCGGCAAGCCTCTATGAGTAACAATAAAAATGATCGGGACGGGGCCGGCCTACCCATACGTACATCAAAAGGAAAGAGCTACACCTCGGGGATCGGACTCCGAATGACGGGGCGACAACTCGGCAGTGGCTAGATCACGAGGGATCGCCACTCCCTCGTCTATAGTACTGCGGGCAAATGTCTGGCGCCCCATTGGCGTCGGTGCAGCAGTCTTTGTGTATGCAAAGCAAGCGAAATAATAAGCCGAAGCAGCGAATATAGACAACATATCTAGCAAATCGCCAAGGCGGAGATGGCGAGATACGAAGAAAGCGATAAGCTGGATCATGCTTTACATCTTGATAAAGCGGATACGTACTTTGTATTTTTATCTGTAATGACACAACTTTGTCCTAGTAGCTAGTATATAACACATAAATAGATATACAAGTAGCAAGCAAGAGCCAATACGAACCCCCATAAGCCGGATGGCACCAAGCAAGCAAATATTCTATATACCCTACTAGGGTCAAAACACCGCCAAAAATAAGTCACTCCCACTCATCGCTCACTCGGAGCTCCTCTGAAGCCCTGGGTCTCCAGGCTCGAGCCCCTCGGCCTCCCGATATAAGTAGCAGGTAATAAGGTACGGAGGACCCTACGTGAAACGATATGAATAAGTCTGTTTTCCCCTAGGGGATAATAAAGCAGGAGCTACGCCTATGTACGAGACAGTGACGGATAAGTCTGGTTCCCTGGAACTCTCCTCGGGGCTATACGGAAACCGAGCTGCACTCACACAGGAACAAGTCAACGGGAGACAAGCGTAATCTTTGATCGGCCTTATGGGAAAACTGCATCCCCATCTTGTCAAAGGGCGGGCGGCATACCACCTCTGGTGGCGTAAAAACCCGCTGCTCAGTGGGAGACACAATTATCAACCCGAGGGCGCGAGGGGACGCTCAATAAGCCCCTCACGCCTAACAAATTATAACAAGCAAATAGTACATATAAATAGCAAGCATGTATAGCTGAAAAGACTAGCTAGAGAAAGTGATTCTTATTGATCTCTTTACGTACTAAATTGACTCTTCTTTATTAGGCGGTGCAGAAATCTTTCTTTTGCTTGTTGGCTAATGCTGCAGCCAATAACTCATCACAATCTAGCGATATACTTTACTAGCTTTATTCTGAAAATCTATTACTTTTTATTCGCTTCAACATGCTTGCTAAACATACAATAAAGCTATACTAAATGCAGGAATGCTAACTCGCCCTTTGTGCATACTTCTATCTTCAGTGATATATGATACGGCAACGCAAACCAAATTTACTAGACTTATTCAATTCCTCAGCATTCAACTCGAGAGTTTCAAATACGGAGTTACTATCTTCCACAAACGCTAAGGACTTACTAACTTGCCGAAGAACAACTTCACATACCTTAACCTCGAGTTATCGTCGGACGAGGCTGGAGTTGTACTCACTTCTATTTCTCCCAGCGCATTCATAAAAACATCAATTAGCACTAAATGGAAGCGATTATTCGAAGGACGACGTCACTTTCGATATAATTGTAGCTTAAACTTAGGCTTATCGAAGAACAGTCGAAAATGCTATTTTAGTCTGAGAGGGAGAAGTATTCACTTCACGGCTAGGAGCACGTGACACTAGTTTGGAGCAATTCTACTTTGCCTTGGTCCGGTAGCTCGACGATTCGTCGGCATTATTTAATGAGAAACAAAAACCATAGGAATGCTCCCTGTTTGCTAAATACCTCGGTACTGAGGTTAATTTGGGTTTGGACTATGTTTGGCGGCGTGAATCGGACGGTAATTTACTTACTCTCTTC
Source organism: Datura stramonium (assembly GCA_018107945.1). Classification (NCBI taxonomy): domain Eukaryota; kingdom Viridiplantae; phylum Streptophyta; class Magnoliopsida; order Solanales; family Solanaceae; genus Datura; species Datura stramonium. Next base: position 150,646 of record JACEIK010002989.1, read on the forward strand.
GTCTCCCTTTGTTTTCTCACGTTACGGAAATTGGTATGATGTTAAACTGATAAATTAAGCAGAAATTGGGCCATATATATAATGGGCACTACAAATCGCATTCGAGATACGATTTATAATCCATTCTGGAATACGTTATAACTGCATTTACCTTGCGGCAGGCTTGAGGCGCTTGTCCAGATCTTTTCCGGGCCTTTTCTATGCGTATGACTTTCAAATATGCTTAACCAGCATGCGTATTGGCCATCTAGGTGCAAATTTTACGGGGGTGTAACATATCTCATCATATAATAAATATATTCTCTCATCGACCACATGAATGGGTGTACATATTTACCATTTTGTTATGATGAATTTTAAAAAAAAATCAAAAAATAGTCTTTTAATTTCAAAAATATCATATGACTTTAAAATTGTCTCGTTTTTTAACCCCTTCAAACCTGACTTAACTAAAAAAGTCAATCCTCTGTTATTGATTGCAGATTCAAACACATTTCAAATTTTTTTTTGCGGACTACCTTATTTTGGTATGATTTTTAATTTTTGCCCCTCAAATTTTTGACCTTTAATTTTTAACCTTATACCTCATTTAATGAAAATTTTATGTCCAAAATATCCTTAATTATGATTTAGTTTCACTAGGCATACATTTTTAGAAAACATTTGCCTGAAGATATAAATTAAGTATTATTTAATTATTAAGGTATACCTTACATAATATTATTTTAAAAATTCGTCGGATCAAAGGTTAGCCTTAGAAGACACAAATTAGTTACCATGTTGAACTTATGCCCAACACACAAACTCATAATTAATGCTTCTTTGGTTATGCTTCGACACAAATTCATGCTTCATGAACTTATGCCCATGATACAAATTAAATATATGCCCCAAACAATTCATCTTATTTGAATTTATGCCAGGTAAAATTCATGTTCTTGAACTTATGTCATGTTCGAATTTATGCATGTCGATGCATAAGCGTGTGACTTATGCCATAAGGCATAACTTATTGTCCAAAACATGCACTCTTTTGCCTTAAAATTTTCTATTGCGAAATATCGTTGGACAAAATTTGAAGACTATAGATTTAAGAGGCAAAAATTAAAAATCACTTCAAAATAAAGGCATTCATGCGAAGGACCCAATCCATTTTATGTTTGTGTAGAAAAGAGATTGAGTTCTTTTATTTGGAGTCGGGTGTGCAGGGGTAAAATTGATGAGGTAATATTTAAAGTTACATGACATTCTTGAATTAAAAAAAACAATTTTAGGATTTATTTCTTTTGATATAGTAAATATAGGTTTGAAAGAAAATGGTAAATATGCATAATTTGTTAGTATGGAGTATATATATGTACCAACTTTAACAAAGTATATCACTACAATCATGAGAGTTAGGAGTATTTCTCTTTTCAAAATTATTTAAATTAAAAAAACAAAAAAAACATGTAATTTAATTAAAATTATTAATTTTTGTATAATGGACAAATTAGTGAAATCGATTGAAATTTTAATAACTAAATACTAAAGTCTAAAGTAAGAAGGGAAAGATTGAATTAAACCTTATTTATTCTAATTCGTATGGAATGGCATCTTTTTCAAAATTGAAATCAGATAATATAACTAAATTGAAAAATCCAAACCCTTATTATTCTCTGAATTTTTGGTGAGTACTTTATTCATTTAATTAAATCATAACTATCTTTACATCAAATTGCGGGAAGAAAATTATTTTACGCCCAAATGAACGACTAGAAAAGTGAGAACATACCTAATCTAATGTTTAGAAGGTTAAATTTCTGACTAGTATGTCTCAATACATTTTTAGTGCATCTAGAGTAAATTTGAAGTTTTCGATTTATAGTAAGATTTATTAGAATTGAATATGATATTTAGAAAAATAAAAGATAAAGTATCTTTTTAATTTGAAGAGAAAGGTTAAAGTTCATCTTGAAAGGACATAAAGCGAACTTTCACTTAGATTACTTGGTTCTTGATTCAAATTATTATATCTTATAATGTGCTAATCAAATAGGAGTGTAGAATTGTTGAGTATGATTGGAGGAGAATATCTCTGATATTTTTAGCTGAGTTATGGTAAGCTCTATGGTGATTTTAAGGTTGGTGGCGGGTAGGGTTCAGATTTGGGATGGTTGACGTGATAAGATCGATGGTAAGATGATTTGTGATGTACTAAAGTGGGTAATTTCATAACATCTTCAAGTTAGTGGGCTAATGTTAATTGGTAAAGGGAGTTGACTACATGATTTGGATCAGAAATCGAGTTTCCTGTGGTATGATTACATTTAAGGTAGTGGACTACATTAGAGTATGGATTGGTTAGATAAGCGGGAATGAGAATGTCGGTTATGGGTAGCTTGAGAGAAGTTGTGCATGACAAGGCAGTGATTTCAATATTCATTCTTTGTTGGGATTGCTAAAGGCGTGATTAGGTATTGTACTCGGTGATTTGTAGTTTTGAGATATGGAGTATGCAGCCACAAGGCTTGTGTTGAGGAATTTAGAGTGGTGAACGAGTTAAGAGAAAACACAAAGAGCTCATATATTGAAGAGTTTGTTGTATTTAGGATCTCATGAAGTTTTATCGGAGATTATGTGATTAGTATGACTTGAGAAATGTGAAGAAAAGACATTAAATACAAACAGGCGCAGTTGATTATCTTAGTTTATCATTATTCTATGAGTTTTCTTATGAATACTTTATTTATTTTAATTAAATCCTTAACTACCTTTTATCCAAATCACGAAATTTAGTGAGAATTTCAAAATTTCTGTTTTTATAGAAAGAAAACTAATAGAATTTTAACTAATTGAAGTTAAGTACTAGAAAAAATTATTAAGCAATTCTGGTTCTTAATTTGGAAAATTTCTTTCAAATTTATGTTCAAATGAACGCCTAAAAAATTGAGACATTTCTTTTTATTGTCTTGTCTCGAGACTCATCTAAATATTTTAAAACATCGATTGAATGGGGTAGTAGTCTAATTTATAAAGGCAAGGACATAAATAGTCATCGAGTGAAAATATTGACAATAAAATATTTGTTAAATCAGACATGGTCGGTGAACCCGAATTTGAGGATGGCAGGGCACTATCAAAAAGTAGGATGCATGTTAATTAAGATCTCACGTGGCACCAACACTACTTCATCGAAAAATATTTACAATAAACTCAATATACTATTAATAAGTATAATTTAAACGAGACATATTATCGCAATTTAATATATGGTTTGATGGTTGGTATTTAGATTACACCTTGAGTCCTTAGTGTGAAACTCGCAACATTCAAAAAAAAAATACTATATTGGCTCCTATACTTTATATGTTTATTTCTTGTTGTTGTTATATACCCTCACTATTTAACAAATGGTGCGTATATACCTTGTCTTCTAACAAATGGTGTATATTTACCCTTTTCAACATTAATAGACCTATATTTACTAAACTAAAAAAATTTAAAACTTGTTTTTAATTTTACTAAAAAAATTACCCGCGTGGCTTTAAAAAAAAATTTCTTATCTTTTTCCCTTTAGGTCCGACCCAAATGAAAAAAACACTTCAATTCCTCTTCTACTCAGTCATAAAATACGTTTGGAATGGATGCTTGAGGTAGCCTTTTAAATTCATGTGATATTTTAAAATTAAAATATCGAGTTTAAATTTTTAAAAATTCAATCGTTAGCAAAGAAATGGTAGATATGCACTATTTGTTAGACGACAGGGTATATACGCACTATTTGCTAAACGACGAGGGTATATATGCACCATTTTAAACAAGGAGTATTTTATGAGCTCTAAATTGCAAAATTGAGGGTATATTTGCCTCTTCACCCTTTTTTGGCTGTGATTGACAATCCTAGAGTTTCTTTTGTCCAGATGAAATAAGGAAAACAAATTTTTCTTACTCTTTCAAACATAAATAATTGTAAGAACTCTCTAGCATGAAATGATGATAAGAAAAATGTAGCCATATGGGCTCAAACACTAACAACCAAGCTCACATTGAGAAATTACATAAACTCACCAAGCCGGTACACCAAGTTGATTTTGTGCTTGAGGATGCACAAATAATTATATAATCCTAAGGTATATATATGCATATATACATAATATTTTTCGATATTAAGCGGGTACGTGCACCCCCACCCTTCCATGTGGGTCATACTATGCATATAGTAGCAAAATATATATTATACAATTATATATTTATTATCGCTTCACGTATACATATTTTATATAATATATATACACTTAAAAATTGAATTTGAACTAGAATGAAGCAGTCAAGTTGAGACTCAATTAAATTTAAAAATATAAAAACAGAAAAAAGAATATTAAGTTATAAAATTTCAAATATTAAAATTATATATGTTTTGGGATATTGTTTGAAGGCAATGGTAGGGCCAGCGGCATTGTTAACCTTCTCCTCTTTTGAGAAGTTTTTGTGAGTTGTTCTATTTGTATTCAAACAATTATGGTAGCCTAAGAGTTATCCTTAGTTGTATTTGTAATAGAGTTATTACAAGAGATTATAATAGAGTTATTGTAATGAAATGAATTAAGAATTTAATTCCTAGGTTGCAATAGTTTATGTCGAACATTGCTCGATTGTTAGTGAAGTTGGGAAATCTACTAGGGGTAGGTCGTGATTTTTCTCTCTTGGCAGAGAGATTTTAAGTAGCAAACATCTGGTGTTCTTTACTTTCTATTTTAAGCGTAGAACGGTGAGAACTGGTTCTCTATATTATTTGGTGGACTCACATGAAACTAGTTGGTGAACTCGCCAAACTATCATTTGGTATAGGTACTTTTGGAAAGGTTAACACCTAGAAAGGATCTAAGTGGCTACTTACCGAACTTGGAAGAAGGACAGGTCTACCACTAGACCATCGATTCAATAATATGTGTGGTGGTGGAAGACTAGGATGCACGACTTTATAATGAGTTTGAAGATTTTGAGTTATGGGATGTTATTTGTGATGGTCCCTTTGTCCCCATGAAGATAACCAAAAAAAAAGATAGTGCTAATCCCGGTTTCTAAGAAAGAAAGGAATACATGATACAGATAGAAAAGTTGTTGAAAGAACTCTAAAGAAAAGAAGTTTCTTGTTTGTGGAATATGGCCGAGATAAATATAGTAAATCTACGCTTGTGAGACAACAAAGGAGATTTGGGAAGCCCTACAAACTACTCACGAGGGAACTAGTTAAGTGAAGCAGTCTAAAATCAATATGCTTACCATTCAGTATGAACTTTTCAAAAATGGAGGAGGGAGAGTCCATACAAGAGATGCATACCAAGTTCACCTCCATATAGAGCTTTACTATCACAGGTGAAGATATTGAAGACAAGAAGGCCAGTCGAGAAGATTCTCGGTGTGTTACTTGATCCTAAAGGAAAGCAAAATCAAATGCCATTGGCCAGGTGATCTGAAGCTCACCATGGATGAGTTGATTGACAACGCCTCAAGACCTACGAGCTAAAGCAACAAGATCTTGGAAAATTAGATCAGGAAAGGGAAAAAAAAATCCCTAGTCCTTAAGGCATCTAAAAATGGCACATGGTGAAGAAAAATCTAATGCGGACTATCTTACACCTGATTTCAAAAACTTGTGAGGAAAAATGACAATCTTCTCAAGGCAAGTACAGCGGTATCTAAGGGGAGTATTTGCTATCATAAGTGTGGGAAGCTAAACACTTCATCAAGAGTGTCCTCTCATAATCAAAATCATTACGGAACAACTTTTTAAAAATCACACAAGAGAGGCGGAGTCCCGGACAAGGTCAAAGAAAGATGCTGGCAGCATGGTCATAAAGCAAGCTCTAGCTGCCTTGAGGAAGAATCCTCCTCTTGAATATGAGGATGAAGACACTCAAGTAGATGCTTCCATTATTGTTCTAGAAAATGTAACCTCACACTACAAATCCATATTTTGCACTAATGGGAAAATCAAATGAGGATGTTGATGATGAGAAGGAAGAGGAGGTAAAATTTCTTGACATTCAAAAGAATCTCAAATCTTATTCGGAAGGAGTGAGAGCTATTGCTACATGTTAATAGATGCATATCATGATCTTATTAAATAAAAAGACGCGATAGCCACTACTCTAGATGAATCAAATGAAAAAGAGTTCTATAGTCAATAAGGTCAACAAAATAAATGAAGAACTTAAGGAAGCATACAGAGAAAAGCTCCTTGAAGATAAGCTTAATAAATGCATGGACGGTGAATCTAGAAAAGAAGGCTGTAGTGAGAAGTGCAACTCGAGCTGAAAATAAACTTAAGAAGATCAAGCTAAATGTCATTGCTCAAGTTGGAGAGAAATAGGGGAACTAGAGATGGACACGACCAAAGTCAAAAAGTGATCTTGACAGAGCCACTTTGGTGGACTTGTTTTCCTCTTAAACATTAGCCCCTCTCTTGAATAAGAAAATGATAGCTCTAGGAAGGCCTTAGTTTTACAAAGAATCAAGGCTCCTATAATCCTCTAGCAGTTAATGTGTCAAATTCTAATAACTAGTTGTGTTTTCATTGCGGTCAAAATGGCCACTATAAGGATGCTTGCCAAGCTAGAATTCCTGTTGTCAAAAAGAATTTGGAGTTTGTTGATGAACTCAACGGTAAAGGACTTGGTCCTCAAGGAAGAAAACACGGTCTACCGGCATGGACCGAAGAAGTCTTCTTATTCCACCCTTGGTTTCTTATCATTTTTGAAGGGACCAGATGATTTGGCTTCCTAAAAAGGATCAATAAATATACTGCCGGGGTGCGGTGGGGAGGGCGACGCGGTAGAAGCATATGATTGATAGAATAGGATTTCCTCTCGCTCGGAGTCCTTCAAGGAGAAATATGTCCTTTGGAAATGGAAATTAGAGATACATTCTTGATATGGAAAAATAGGAAGAATCTATCAAAATGGCTTGCTATGTGATAAATAGGTTTTCATGATCGAGGTCCCACACGGAAAACCTTATATGAGCTGCGAATGGGGAAGAAGCCCAAGGCGACTTATCTAAGAGCTTTTGGTTGAAAATATTTTTTTTTTTAAAAAAACTATACAAAATGGTGAAGTAAGTTTGGGAAGTTTGCATGGGTTCAAAGTAGATAGGTGATGTTTGAGAAGGAAAATAAATACAACAAGTCAAATCAAGCAAGATGATGATGGTGAATCTCAAATGAGCAGTCCTGAAGACACATTGTCACTTCGGAACATGGTTGGATGTTTCAATCAAGGAAAAATAGAGGAACGGTAGCCAAACCACGATAGACCGAGCCCGTCAACACTCTGCAGTCTCAAAATGAAAAGCGAGAGATCTTATCCATTGGACAATGTTTAATCTCCTTTGGATACAGGGAATTCAAACTAGATCCAGGAGCTAAAACATGTTTTTCTCACTCGACCATCCCTATCTCGAGATAGAACCAAAATATCCACAGAAGGCATTGAAGGATGTTGGTTTTGGATCACGGTTATGCAAGAACTTCATCAATTTGAAGAACCAAGTGTGGCAGGTACCCAAGCTTGTCGGCCGGGACCTTCATAGGGACTAGGTGATTTTCGAGGAAATAAGTTGGATGAAAAAAAATTCTACTATAAACAATGAAAGGTTGGTCGTTTAGGGACCATAAGCAGAGGATGCGGTTATGATGAGACCTTTACTCGATTCAGCTGGAAAGATTGGATGTCTTGGAATCCTTGTGCTTTACATCCACATGGAGGTTAAACTATTCTATATGAATGTGAAAATGCATTCTGAATGTCTACCTAAAGGAAGAGGTATGTGTCAGCGACTTCCGGGTTATATGTACAAGCTTGATAAATCTTTGTACATGGTTTAAGCGGGCTCCAAGAGCATGGTATGAGAAGTGTCAAAGGCCTCCTTAGAAATGACACAAAAGGGAAGATTGATAATACTGTTGTTCTTGAAGATAAGAGGAGGAACACATTGTCCATTTAGGTATATGTTTATATTATTTTGAATTTGCGCAATAGACTTCCCTATGTGAAAGAAATTTGCAACAGCTCATGGGAAGTGAGTTTGAAATGAGCATGATGGGTGAGTTGAACTCCTTCAGCAGGATCACAGTGAAATAGAACTTGAATAAATCATGAAACGTACAACAAACGTACATCAGGAGGCACATTGAAGAGATTCGACATGGAAAATGCTAAGCCAAATTGATACACCCATGGCAGCGCTGCTCGTTTGGATCTTTAGGAACATGATCTGTGAACGAAATTATGTATCGAGGTATTGTGGTTCCTACTCTACACGACATCTAGCGGGCTGATATTTATGTTTAATGTGTGTAAGTGTGCAAGATTGAGTCTTCTTCTAAGAAATCTCACTTGAAGGCTGACAAGAGAATTCCTCAGGAGCAACTCAGAGAACCCACGATTTAGTTCTATTCTATCCATTCGGAGATAATTTTATGTGGTTGGATATGTTTATGCTGATGTTGATCTTTGGATACTTGGTGGATAAAATAATAAAAAAAACCTCTGTGATGACTCATTTTCTTAGATCCTCCTTGATCTTATAGGGGACTAGGTAACAAAATTTTGTTGCACTCTCCGCTACTTCAAGCCCCCAATACTATACGATAAAGAATTCGAACTAAGGACCGGTATGACGCATTTCACTAAGGAACTAAACAAGGAACACTTTCAATAAAATCGGTTGAGTTGGGGTTGGTCAAGGATGCACTAATGACTTCTCACCAAAATCTTCCGTCTTTGGCTATGATTGGATGACAAGTATATATTGAAAAGGTCATTTGACAATATCACTTTCAGTTCTATCTGATTATGTATGCACACATGGTATCTTCACTCTTTGAGTAAGGATGAGAACTTGGTTGATATTCTCAAGGATGATGCCCAACTCTATTACTTTCTATAGGAACACGGTTTCCTCTCACGAGTTAAATACTTTGACTATGCGCTTGAGTTTATAAAGATAGTTGTAAGTGTCATGTCACTATGTTTTCCGCTGTCATAAAATAGTGTTATGTCAAAACATTTCCTAATTGTTACATCCTCCATTTCTGAGATGACACATCGTACTAATCCCACACCTTGAGCATCTTGGAATTTCTTTTCCACTCTTCTAATATCTCTTGAACGCAATTGCAATTTTATCTTCCTTCGATCCTTCCAAGAACCCTTATTTTCAATAATATTCATCTTTCTCTTCTCCCAAACCCTCTCTTCTAGACTATAGACAAGATTCCTATTGTAAGAAAGAATCTCGCTGACTAGACATCAATTAAATATCAATGGAGGTTGAAAGCATGGCTTTACCAAAAGGACACGGTAGAGATAATCAAGGTTCCAAAGGAAGAAGGGTAAGCAAAAAAAAATCAAAGCTGTTGAGGGAACGAGAAGTATCTAAGGCGTTGGCAGCGTTCCAGCGATCAGTTACCCACCATCATGCTTGGCATATTCTTAAGATCAATTCTATAAAGGATGGGCGTCATTGATCAGGGCATGGTTATCACACACAAGGTCTTTTTTAACATTTTAGGGTTATACTTGGGCAAGGCATTCCGGCGGTAAGGAAATAGGTGGAGGACCTGATGCAACACATTCTCAAAGATCAAGAAAAATAAAAGAATTGACAAGCTCTTTTCCAAACTCTGATACTTTTAGCGTCCTTCTGACTCTTTTTCATCTCTGTTTTCTTGTTTTATGTTTTCCCCAACTTTATTTCTCTTTGTTGTTTCCTCTATCTCTTTTGTAATGATGTGAAGTATTTATAGTATTTGTCTTTGATGGTCTTATATGTATAGTTGAAAATACTAAATTATTAATTTTATAAAATTGGGTATTGCATGCTTGATTATATATGTAACCGATTTTTGTTATTCGTGTGTATGATTTTATTCATGTTAATGTTTTCTGAAGGCCATGAGTTAACTTTGCTTTGTGTCATATTCTTCCTCATGTTTACTACTTAATCCTTTTAATGTTGCCAAAAGGGAAGTTTGGGTGTAAGGGGAGCATTTATGGCTATGCGTAAGGTGGAACATTCTTCGGGAAACTATATGAGAATCTAGTTCATAGAAATTTGGTTCCTCAGTTTATCATCATCAAAAAGGGAAAATGTAATACCCCAAAAGTTCTTAAGAATAGAGGAGAGAATTATAAATGAGATCAACAGAAAGATTTGGAGAGGTTGCCTCAAAACAACTCATTTAATGCAGTCGTAAGAATTTGGGGCCCGGGTCATGGTTAGAGTCTTAAAGTAAGGTGCCGGGTGGCAGGTCTGGACCAATGAGCCTAGGTACGACTCATTGATCGGACGACTGATGATGAGTCGTGAATTAGGTTAAGGCTAAAGGGAGGAATTGGTTAATGAGTGGGTGGTACGACTTATGGGTAGTAATGTGAGCTGTTATAGGGAGCCTTAGGTTGAATACGAAGAGGAAGGGAAGCGATTCCATGGTGATGGTATGACTCTTTGTAGAAAACAACGGGTTGTTGTATGTATCCATGCGAGATTTAGAGTGGACAACGAGGCGGGTTTAATGACCCATCATAAGAAGGTATGACTCGTGGTTATGCGGGTGGGAAGGAAGTGAGAAACTTTGCTTGGTATTAGTGGTGACAACAAGTGGAACCACGAGTCATGGTTCGGGCAGGCGACCTTAGTCGTTACATCGGCGATAGCATTTTCCGGAAATTCATTAAGGGTTTCATAATTTCTAAGCTCTAGGTCCTAAACTTCATCATTTTAAGCATGGAGAAGAGTGTATTAAGGATATTATTCACCATAGATTGCTCATTACTCTCCTAACACTCTCAATTGAAGAATCAAGTCTCTCAAAATCTCTAAAAAATTCCTAGGGTTTTTTCCTCAAGTTTTCTCTAGATTCAAGTGGGGTTGATTCAGGTTGGATATTTTCAAATTCGAGTATGTGGGTCTATCAATGAAGGTTTCTTTCAACCTCATCTCCTACATTCAATCAAAAGTATGATTATCCAGTTTCCCCAAGCCTAATTTCAAAAATTATGATTCCATATTGGGTTTTGAGATTTGTTTTACGATTCCTTTATGGGTAACAACGATTTGATATGAAAAAATGATTTCTATGATATGGTTTATGCTTCAAGCATTTTTATGAAATTATGACTGCTTATGATTGACATGATTTTGAATGTTAGGGCTAAGTACTTTTTATAGATTTTATGGTTTTCTTATGATTCAATGTTCTCAAGCCCTAAGCATGTTTTTATGAGCATGATATGTGATCTCCAAAAGTACTCTTCATGAGTTTCACAGAAATTCAAGTATGGAGATTTTCCCAAGTGAGCATGATTTTCATGATTTTCAAGTTTATGACTATACTGACTCAAGGTCCCTATTTTCATGGAAGTTCATGTATTATGAACATATTCACATTTAGTATGATTTAAAAGAGCCCATGAACTTTATGTATAATGATTATAATAGTAAATTCTGAGCAATGTACATATTTTTAGGGTAATTAATGTCACGTAGACCCAGGGGTTTGAGTCAATCTCGATCTCGTAACTATGTGCCAACATAGATATATGCTCATATTTATCCTATTGGGTCCCAGTTGGTGATCACATCATGATACGTCCCTTGGCTTGGCAAACTTAGGACGGCTCTGCCCACTTGAGCGAAATAGTTGGGCATCATGTAAGCTCTACCATGGTGTCAGTTATGAAGAGTCCTCCCATTTGTTGTTCCTTATGTTTATGCGCAGCCATGTTATGATATTTTTTTGTTCAAGTCACGATTTTTATATAAGGCTTCTTTATAATTACGATTATGACTAATTATGAGCAGGTTTGAAATCCTTGAGCCCTCGTGTTTAAGTTATGATTTCAAATGCATGATTCAACGTTAGCATATCATATGCCCTTATATATTTTTATGGTCGCTTTTTTATAACATACATGCTTAGTACATTTCAAATCTTGGCCGCATCTATGTTGTATCATCTCTGTGATACATGTCAGAAGCGTCGGGTCCCACCTCGCGGCTTAGCCGCTCCGCTCAGTCCAGCCAATCTACATCTTGGTGGTCTTATCTACCGAGATCTATGCGGTTTAGCCTTTTTTGACATTCTTCTAGTTTCGAGACTTTAAAGAGCTAGTTGGAGTCTTTTGCATCCCATCAACTCGTCGGACAATTAGAGGCTTATTGGACATTAAGTAGTAATTCAACTTTTGTCGAGTTGATATTTGTGCCTTTGTAAGTTTTTATATTTAGCACAATCTTTGAAGCAAATCTTAAGGTAGTTAGAAATAAATGGATCATTCTTTTTCTCGATTGATATCGGTGTGTATTTATTCTTACTATTTGCATATGTATGGAAGAGTAATGTGAAATTGAGAGATTTTGGTATCCTTTCATATTAATCTAATCCAATTTGAATACTTGATATTTTACCACTTTATTTGGAATGCCCATATAAACTAGCATTTTGTTTATTTTCATTAATATTAAGATGTTTAAATGCGACGTCATCTGAATGATTAAGATGTAATCTCTAGATACGAACACTTGAATGATTAAAGATGTATTGTTTCTTTTCCAGCATTTAAATGTGCATACTTTATTTATTTGTAAATATATTAAACATACAACTCAAAGTAATTAAATATTAGAAAAAGTATAAAATTACAAAAAAAAAAAAACGATAAATTATTTAAAAAAACTAAAAAAAATAAAATATTTGTGTTTGCTAGTGATGGTGGAGATGGTTTTAATGGTGGTCGTGGTAATGCATGGTGTTAGTGTCTAGTAATTGTGGTGGTGATAGTTGCTAGTAATAATGGTGGTGATAGTTATAATGATGGGGGTGGGTGGTGTTGTAGTGGCGACGTGATCATAATAGTTGTTGGTGGTAGTTGTGATGGTGAATTGGTTGATGTTAGGAGTTGACGGTGTTGATGGTGGTGGCTGAAGATTGTGTGGTAATTGACGATGTGTTGGTAGTAATTGGCGGCGGTGCTAGTTGTGATGGTGAAAGTGGTTGGTAGTAGGGATTAGTCGCAATGATGGTGTGAGTGATAGTGAGTGGTAAAGTGGTAAGCGGCGTGCTATAATTATAATAATGGAGTAGTATGTGTAATAACTATTGGCGGTAGTGGTTGACAACGGGGTGATTGCAGTGATGTTAGGGTGGTTGACGACGGTAATGGTAAGAGGTAGTTGGTGGTGGTAGTGGCTGGTGGTTGGCGATAGTAACAGTGGTGGTGGTTGTGATGATAAGAGGTGGCTAATGATGGTGGCTAGTGGTTTTTGTAGACGAGTAATGGTAGAAAATTATTAGCACAAATATACCTCTTAATGATATCAAAACTAATTTCAAATCTTAATAATTAAGACAGATGAAATAAGTGTTTAAACTTTAATGAAAACAAATGCATTTAATGACCTAAGGTCTGAACCATTCAAATTTAGATTTCCATTAAGTGCAAGCAAATGAGGCCAAAGATCTTATTCACACAGTGAAAAAAAGTCGAGTGATAGTCAACTGGTTGCTTTGTTGCCATGTGCTTTACTTCACTAAAGAGATCAAATGATAGTGAAAGGCAAAGACAAGTGATAGAAATGATAGTTCCTCGCGCAAATTACACTTCTAGAAAATGGTGAGACCACTAGTGAACGAAGAACCAAGAGGATCCTATATTAAAAGGAGAAGGAGGAGTCAATTTTCTTTGAAAATGAGACATGTAGTAATGGATAATTATGCCATTCGGAAAAGTCTTCTACCAAAAGAAAAGTCAAATACAATAGGGACCTTGACAAAATATGGATTTAGCTGGCCTGGAAGACTAACTAAATTTTCTATCCACAAGGAAAACATTTTCCTAAATTTCTATATTAATTTCAACTATGAATATATTTTTCTGTAGTTTATCATGAAATTACACTTCACTTGATTAAAAAAAAGAATATTAACATAGATGTATGTGCAAAGCAATGAGAGTTGAGAATATTGATGGTCAAACAACCACCAACTTGGAAACTCGTGTGATGGGGTTTGTAAAGGGTTTGATACAATTCAAAGAAGGTATTCCAACCAACAACAAAATATATATGGTATGATTTTTACAAAATGGGATCTGAAGGGGATGGACTATACGTAGACCTTATTCTTGATAGAGAGAGATTATTTTCGAGACACTTAAAAAATTATTTTTCAGAATAGATTTAAAAAAATAAATGCTTGATAAATAAGTTGTAATGAATTTTAGAAATATTAAAAAGAGGAAAAATTATAGCAATTCAACTTATGAGAATCAAATATCAACGAGAAAAGACCAAATAAGACATTGTTCAAGAATTACAAGAATAAATATTATATATATATAAGATAAACATGTAATCATAAGAATACTAAGAACATTGAGTACAAAACCTGAAGAAGCTCAAGATGACACATCAAAACATATGGTTGAATTTGACATATTTGTCATTGCTCTATTGATATCATAAGTGTCTTCTCAAATTTATGGCCTTGATCTTGATGAAGTACTGCATTGCTTCCTCTTGCGCGTTATGTTAAGCCTGGGAAAATATAAGGTATCCAAACATATTGGATCTACATGACAAAACACATACTCCGTGTGATTTGATATATAAATTTTCCTAAAAATAGTTTTGTTTAAGACAATAGATGGAAAGAATGTAACGCTACGGTCCTTGAAAGATAAGCTCATCATTCTCCGTGCAGCACAAAATCTTATAATTTTGAAAATAGCGATCATAACTAAAAGATGGTATGTGTTGGGAATAAACATTAACCATTTCCAACTATCTTCTTGCATGATCGGTCGCAATCCATTCAACGATTGTAGCCGCCATATGCACTAATAAAACCTTTTGAAGTAGACAAACGAAACAAGTATTGTTGTTCACCAAAATAAATTGGTACCGGAAACTCCTTTAATTCGTCTGACTTCACATCAAAATATATAAATGATGAAGTTTTACATATATGACGGCTAAGTTTCTCATTCGAGACACCAATATACGATTTTTAGTGCTTGGAGAAATTCACATTGCACACATATGAGTATAGTGCAGAATTTGATTTGATTCAAATTCAGAGCGACATTGATAATGAAAGTGTTGTTTTCTTTGTCCAATAATTCCCACTCATAGAGTATACACACCATAAAATAAGTTATAAATCAATATAACTTTGTAATCATCAGTAGTAGAATCATAACATAACCCACAAGCACAAGAAATGTATTCTTGAGGTTTCATGGACATTCAAAAGATGTGGTGTTGTCCAGATGATGCATTCCACAAAACAAATTTCTTGTAAGCCCTTAGGTTTCTTCAATAGTACCAAGCCATCATATGAGCATAAAACATGAGCACCTAGGAATCCTTTTAAAGGAAATTGTTGTTTTTACGTGACAACTTCACTTAAAGCATTCAAATGTATAAATTCAAACTCGCAGTACTTCTTTGTAACAAAAGCTTTTCACGTCCTAGCTCTTTCGATTGATCACAATGAGCTTTTGTGAATGTAACATTGTCGAGCTTATTGCATTCCATGATTTGAAAACACATTAAAAGTGACAAAGATACGGTGTTTACCTTAATAAGGATGTTAAAAATGATATCATATGGAAGAACACATGTATCCTTTTTGGGGACGGTGCGCCTCGATTATCTTCTGTAATTTTTCCTTTGCCATTGTTATTGAAGATCAATGCACGAAGTCGATTGGGGTCAAGTTCAACGGCGCAAGAACAAATAACATTCTATTAGGGTTCACTACTTAACTAATATTTATATCATTCGTCGTCATAAAATATGTATATTGTCAATATATAATTTAAACTGTCATGCAAAAGGGTGAAATTAAATTACGTGATAGGAAAAAAAAAAAGGGCTCTTTTTTTAGTTAAGAAATCAATTCCATGGATTAATTTTTTTGTTACATGTCTGGATTGATTCATAATGGCTAAATTAGTGAAGCTAACTGATAAGTAAGTAAAAAAAAGAAAATTGTACCAAATCAAATACCCATATATTCAAATTAAGATCAAAATTTTAATTTGAAAATACTTTATTCATTTTAATCAAAATTATAACTACCTTTGACCAAATTGCAGAAATTTAAGTAAAATTTTCAAAAAAATCTCTTTTAAAAAAAGATGAGACGAAATTTTAACTAGTTGAGATTAAGTATTAAAATATTAGTAGACACTTTTTGATTTTAAGTTTTTAAAAAAAGACTCAAAATTTACACCCTAAATGAGCGTCTAGGAAATTTGGACTCATGACCTCTCATGTGTGATTTGTACGCATTACATTAGAACAGGATTTTTCCTGTGTATCTAAAAAATAACAACTACGAATTTTCTTATTCATGAAAAAAAGTGAGAAACTTATGCTTAAACTCATGTCTAGAAGGTTGCCCCTATGTCTGACGATACTTTGGAATGTCAATGGTACAGTTCGAGCGGTATTTATACAAAATTTATACTATCAATTTTGATAATTTTGGCAAATTAAGAAGAGACAGGTTCACTCTTCAGATTAGATAAGGATGAATCGGCTTCAATCACTCCAATTCAAGCTTGTTCTGTTAGCCCCACAACTCCAAGAGGAGTTACTTGAATGGTTTGTCCATGCATTGGCCTCTGAAATATACCAGTTCATGAAATTGTGACTTGTGCAGGCAAATAAATTCATATTTTACCCCAATAACTGGAACTAAACACTCTCCGTATTTTAGTGGGTTGGTGAGAGTAACCCTTTAGATGGGTAAAGTTTGAGTTTAAATCCATATTCAGCCTTAGAAATATGGATATTCACAGTAAAATATGGGTAAAATCTGGGTTAGCTTAATTGGTTAAGCTTTCAACTTTTATTCATTCAAAATTCATGATATCACAAAAATGAGCATAACTTCTATATCGGAGACGGAGTCAGAATTCGGAGTCAAAGTCGGGGATCGGTCGGGAGTCAAAGTCGGGGGTGGGGTTGAGAGTCAAAGTTGGGGGTCGAGGTTGGAAGTCGGAGTAGGGCGTCAAGATTGAGATTGGGGCTGAGTTCGGGTCGGGGATCGGGATCGGGGTCGGGTTAGCATCGAGGTCGGGAGCCCAGGTGGGGAGTGAGGTTGAGGTTGGGAGTCGGATTGGGGTTGAGGTGGGTCGGGGTGAAGTCGAGAGTTGGAGTGTGGTCGGGTTCGGGAGTCAGAGATCGAGGATGGGAGTCGAGTCGAGGTCGAGGTCGAAGTCGGGAGTTGGATTAGGGGGTCCCAAGGTCAGGAGATCGAGGAGTCAGAGTCGGGGTTGAGGTGAAAGTGAGGTTGAGGGTCAAGTTGAGGCCCGAAAGGAATCGGGGTCGGGGTCAACTTTATGATACAATAAAATTAAATAAAGTATTTTCAATATTTCTCACTTTAAAAAAGCTAAAGTATTTTTGGAATGTTGAATTCTAAAGTAAGTACTATTTTCTTATGAAGATATGGGTAAACATATCTCTTACTCAACCATTTGTTACCCAACTCAATTTTACCCATATTAAATATGGGCGGGTTGAAATAATAATACCCATATTATGTCGGCCATTTTCAGCAGTCTAAGTGACCCAATCCACCCATTTTGCCACCACTAAGATTGACATTGTGGTGATTAATGGCTTCACACTTAAAAGGATAGGAGTAGACTTCACAAAAATCATATGAATGGAAGTTGTGTAAAAATACTACAATCTCTAGAATCAATGTGGATTTTGCTAAGAACATAACACAACAAAAGCAAAAGCAAATTCAAGATTTGAAGAAGATTGTTGCACCGTACTAAGGAATTGAGGATCCATATATATATATATATATGACTAGTTCAACTTTTAAATTTCTTAACTATTATTGAATCCATTACGCTTTTGAACACCAAATTCGGTTCCTACATGATTAGTTGATTGGATTGTTGGACAAAATCTTTAGCTTGTTATGAACTGGTTTGATTGTTATGTTGCTCGGACTCTTTAAAATATTAATAAGTGTGTGTGAAAACTCTTTCAAAAATAGTGTAATTACATCAGATGCAATGAAATATTTTAGTAAGAGTTCAAACAATATAATTTGATGTCACTTTCTGAGATAAAATTCAACAATTGGCGTTGATTTATAAAACACATTAGAAAAACGAGAATAAGAATATAGAACATGTAATCGCAAAAATACTAAGGAAAGAAGACAAAAAGTTTAAAACTCTCAAGATTACACATCAATCCATACAATAGAATTTGACAAAATTGTCATTGATACAAGCGATATCACAAGTATCTTCTGAAATCTACAACCTTCATTCGATTGAGTACTTATTGAATTGATATCACAAGTTTCTTCTGAAATCTCACGACCTTTGAAACCGATTGAATATTGAATCAGCTTCCTCTTGTAGTAATGACATGAAGTCTAGGAAAATATAAGCTATCCAAACATATTGTAGCCACGGAATAGAAAACACATGCAGGTTGATTTGATATATAGGTTGTCCTAATAAATTTTTGTTGATTAGGATAATAGATGTAAAGATTGTTATGACCCGATCTACGAAAGATAAGTTCACCATCTTTCGTGTAGCACAAAAACTCATAATGATAGAGAAAATGATCACAATTTCATCCACGGTATGTTGCGAATTTTCATCAACCATTTCCAACCATCTGTTCCATGATCCACGAGATGTTCTGAAGAATAAAGTCGACCTCATTATGCACAAAAGCGGCCTTTCAGAGGTAGATAAATAAGTAAGCTGGGCATATTTATCAACAAATATTTTAATTAATCGAAGATTCGCTTTAATTCAAAAATTCGACTTCACGTCAAAAGTATATTATTGTTGAAGTTTTACGTACATAATGGTCAAGTTTTCCTTTTAGAGACCAATATACATAACCTTGATGCTAATTCCCCTCACAACAGCCATCTAAGCTCAATTTAAGTACTGTTTCATTACTAGGAGACGTTGTTGTAATATAGGGAAATTTGTCTTCTTTGTCCAAGAACTTGAAGTACTTGTAAGATACACAACAAGAATAAGTTATAAATCAATATAACTTTGTAATCATCGACGATAGAATCATAACACAACCCACAAGCATGAGGAAATAATAATAATAATATTATTCTTGAGGGTTTCGCCAAATTGACACTCAGTGTGGTGTTGTCGGATGGATTCCACAAAATAAATTTCTTGTAAGCCTTGTGTTTCTTCAACAATACAAGCCATCATATGAGCATAAACCATGTGCACCTAGAAATTCCTTTAAAGGAAATTGGCATTTTTCTATGATAATTTTACTTGGATTGTTCAAATGTATAAACTCGAACTCACACAGTGCTTCTTTGTACCAAAAAGTTTTTCACGTCTAGCTCTTTGGATTGATCACACGGTGATCTTTAATTTAACATTAGAAATCATAGCATTCCATGATTTAGAAGCATTTAAAACGTAATAAAGATCGGTGTATACTATTAATAAGGATGCTAAAAATGATATCATTCGGAAGAACACATGTGTCCTCTTTGATATGCCTTCCCTCGATTGCCTTTCGTAATTTTTCCTTTGACACCATTATTGAAGATCAATGTACGAGTGGCTTGGGGTCCAAGTTTTGCGGCGCAAGAACAAGATAGTTCTCTATTTCGGTTCTTGCTTAAAGATATTTATATTACTGGATTTACGTCGTTATGTTAAATATTTATATATATGATCAACATATATAACTTAAATTTTCCTAATTAATGTAGAAAAGTAAGTGAATAGGAGAAGCAAAGTTAGGATTTTCATATTTAAAAACATATTATGTTTTCTTAATTAACAAATCTAATTGGGATCTGTTGATTTAAATGCTCTGATTTGATTTATGGGACAAGGTTTACCTATTTTGATTTGTTTGAATTATTAGTTTAATAAATAATTATTTTATAAAAGAAAGGGAAAAAGGTAAATATAGTTTTCAATTTTGCGATTTAAAAGAGAATATATTTCTTATTAAAGGTATATATATATATATATCCTCGTCATATTACAAATGGTATATATATATATGCTCTCGTCATCTAACAAATGGTGCATATTTTTCCTTTTCGTTAACATACTTGATTTAAAAAAAATTCAAGAACTAGTCTTTTAATTTTCAAAAATATCATGTGACTTCAAAAATCACCCCTCTTTTTACACTCTACGAGACCCACAACACAATAAAAAGCTCAATCCCTTCTTTTTTGAGACAAATTTAAACCTATTTTATGATCGTATAGAGATTGAGTTTTTTTTTTTTTTGAAGATGGTTCTAGAAGGGTAAATTGGTGAGATAATATTTTAAAGTCACGTGACACTTTGAGTAAAAATTATTTTAATTTTTAAAAATTCAAAAACAAAAAAAAACTAATATAATTAAAAATATTAAAAAAATCAAAAAAGATAAAAAAATTAAAAAAATTAAAAAAATTAAAAAAATTAATAATATTTAATTTTAATTTTAATTAAATTACATGTTTTTTTTGTTTTTTTAATATTTTAAATTTACAATAACAAAATAATAACAATAGCTAACAATAATTAACAACAACAACAACAACAACAACAACAACAACTACAACAATAATAATAATAACAATAATAATAATAATGATAATAACAACAACAAAAGAAACAAAACCCTTATTATTAAATAGTAAGATTTTCTCGCGAATACTTTATTCGTTTTTAATTGAATCATAATAACTTTTATCAAATTGCGAAGAAAAGTATTTCATGCCCAAAATGAACGACTAGAAGTGATGTACACCTTTCTGACCCACAATTTTGAGCCTTTGGTATGTCTCAATACATTTTTTAGTGTGCCTCAGAGTAGATTTAAAGGATTTTGATTTATAAAGGTAAATTTATTAGAATGAATTTGACAATTGAAGGAATAAGGACAATGGTGTTTGTTTTGATTTGAAGGTTGGGTTCATCTTGAGAAAAAGGGACTTAACTCAAAAACAACACTATTACTTGAATTATATTCAAGTTGTGGAATATTAGCATGTATTAATCAAGCGGGTGCCCAAATTGTTGAAAGTATTCTCGGAGGAGGAACTCTCACGAATATTTTAGCTAAGAGTTAGTAAGCTCTATGGTGGTTTGAGGTTGATAATTGAAATTTGAGGTTCCAAATTTAGGATAGTTGTGGCAAGATCTATGGTAAGTGATTTATTGTGTTGTGGCATCTTGAAGTGAGTGGGTTAAAAGGGTGTGATAAAGGGAGTTAACTACATGGTTTTGGATAAAAAATTAGACTTTTCATTGGAAAATTACATTTGTGGTAATGGACAATATTAGAGTGGATTGGTTAGACAAGCAGGATTGAAATTAATAGGTTAGGTGACTTGAGAGAACTAAGTGCATGACAAAACCACGATGGATTTAATCTCATTACTATTAGGATTACTAAATGTGCTGTAACTAGTGTTGTACTCAATGATTTGTGGTTCTGAGATATGGGATATGCGATTCTGAGACCTTAAGATTGATGAATTTAGAATGGTGAGCAGGTCCAAGGAAGAAAACACAAAAGAGCTCGAGATATTGGAAAGTTTGATGTATTCGGGGATCTCATGAACTTCTATAAAAATTGTGTGATTAGTATGACATGAGAAATGTGAAGAAAGAAGACATCAAATATAGACTGCGGAGTGGAGTTGATTTATCTTAGTTTATCATTATTCTTTGAATTTCTCACAAATGCATGAGAGAGGAATCTAGTGAGAATTCCAAAATTCTATTATTATACAATGAAAATGAATAAAATTTTAACTAATTGAGGTTAAGTATTAGAAAAATTGATAGCGACTCTAGTTCTAATTTGGAAAAGTTCTTTATTAAATTATGCCCAATAAACGACTAAAACTTGAAGCTTACGTCTAAACTAATGTTTAAAAGGTTAAGTTTACGATCCATGATATTTATATCCTATGAGTATGTCTCGATATATTTTTGGCATGCCTCACCTTGAGACTCACTCAAAAGATTTTCTAACTTGATTGAGTGGAGTGTGGTGGTGATTTATAACAATAATATAATATAACAATTACATACCTAGTGTAATTCCGTAAGTGAGATCCTAGTAAGACAAAGCTGGTTCATAGGGAAAACAATAAAGTAGTTGTTTCCGGCCCCTCAAGTCATGACCAATTTTTTATTATTATGTATTATTATTATTATTTCATTTATTAAAAAGATATAAGATTTATGCTTGTTTTTGGAATATGACAGGACTATTTTAAAAAGATGTTATGTCGATATATACTTAAATTTGTATAAAGAATAATTCTGTGAGGACAATAGAAAAGGAAGACAACAAAGTCTTCATTATACTATCTTTTAAAGTTGATTATTTCGTATAAAGAGTCGAACAAGTAATTTTCAATTTCAAATGTGAAAATATTTAACATTATATTTAATTATTTGGGAAAAGTAATTGAAATCTAAGAAAATATAGAAAAATATTATCTATAATTTGATGTTTGTTATAAAAATATTGCTGACATTTTAATTAGTAGAATGAGTAGATATCTTTGAAAGTTAGAACAAGATGACAGGAGGATTTAAATTTTAAATTTGAGTGGAACCAACACTTGAGAAAATGGGTATAAACCAAAAAAGAATTCGCCAGTAGCTGTTAATAGGGTTGAGGTTATCAAATTCCTAAAGTGTCGGTGATAATTTATGTCGAATTGCTCAACATATAGTCGTAGAACCACATTTTCCAATGAAGCAGAGTCAATCCGAATTGATGTTCAAATTTTAAAGTTTTAGTTTTGAACTCATTGTAATTTATAAAATTATGCGTTCATATTTATTATCCATCGGAACTTGATGATTTTTATACATAAACCTATACTCTATACTAAAAATATCGAATTAGGAATAAATTCGATATTTTCATGTAAATCCACCATTAATCAAGATATTTACAAGAAGGTTCATACACTGCTACAAAATAAAAAATAAAAAATAAAAGCAAACAAAAATATATAAAATTTTAATAATATATTAATATTTAAAGGCCTTTCATAAAGATCTGTTTTAGGCCAAGTAATCTTGTTTGTTTTGCGTCGCGCGATATAAGGAGGTGGAGTAGGGTGGAGGCATGATATGATATTGGGAATTTAATTTTTAATTTTAAAAATTTATGATTTTTTTAATATTTAGTTTTTTTTAATTTTGTCTTTATTTAATATTTTAAAGTTTGGTTTGATATTTTCTGACATGATAAATTGGTAATAAATGAGAGGATTTGGGTTTCAGCTTAGAGCTTACATATACTCATATAATAGAGAATTATGATTTTCTTTTGCTTTTCAAAAATCTCAATTATATCATACTAACATTTTACACATGTGAGAAATATTCAAACACCTTACACACACACACATGTCAAACACCTTACACACACATGTCAAACACCTTACACACACACACACACATGTCAAACACCTTACACACACACACACACACATGTATGTAGAAATATTCAAACACCTCACACACACACACACACACTCAATTGAAGAATCAAGTCTCTCAAAATCTCTCAAAAGAATTCCCTGAGGTTTTCCTCGAGTTTTCTCTAGATTCAAGTGGGGTTCAAGTTCGGTTGGATATTTTCAAATTCGGAGTATGTGGATCTATCAATGAAGGTTCCTTTCAACCTCATGTCCCTCCTTCAATCAAAAGTATGATTCTCCAATTTCCCCAAAGCCTAATTTCTAAAAATTGTGATTCCATATTGGCTTTTGAGATTTGTTTACGATTCCTTTATGGGTAATGGCGATTTACATTATGAAAATACGATTTCCATGATAGGGTTTATGATTATACAAGCATTTTATGAAATTATGATACCTTATGATTCAGAAGCATGATTTTTTTGAATGTTAGGGCTAAAGTACTTTTTATGAGATTTTATGATTTTCTTATGATTTCAATGTTCTCAAGCCCTAAGCATGTTTTATGAAGCATGATATGTGATCTCCAAAAAGTACTCTTCATGAGTTTACGAAATTCAAGTATGGAGATTTTCCCAAGTGAGCATGATTTTCATGATTTTCAAGTTTATGACTATGCCTGACTCAAGGTCCCTATTTTCATGGATGGTTCATGTATTACAGGCATATTCACATTTAGTATGATTTAAAAGGAGCCCATAGACTATGTATAATGATTATAATATTGATTACGAGCAATGTACATATTTTGGGAGTAGTGTGGCACCCAAGTAGACAGGGTTTGAGTCAATCTAGCGTCTCATAACTATGTGCCAACATAGGTATATGCTCATATTTACCATGTTGGGTCCCAGGAGTTGGTGATCACATCATGATACGTCCCTTGGCTTGGCAAGCTTAGGACGGCTCTTCCCATTGGACGGATAGTTGGGCATCATGTAAGCTCTACCATGATGGTGTCGATTATGAAGGTCACTCCCATTTTCCTTATGTTTATGCATGACCATGTTACATGATATTTTGGCTCAAGTCGTGTTTTTGTATAAGGCTTCTTTATAATTACGATTATGACTAATTATGGCTTGATTTTTAAATCGCCCGAGGCCTCGTGTTTTAAGTTATGATTTTGAATGCATGATTTGAGAAGCGTTACACATACTCTCATTTACCCTTATATATTTTTATGGTCCTTTTACTTAACATGCATGCTTAGGCCACATTTCCAAGTACCGACATACTCTTGTTGTATCATCTCATGATACAAGTCCGGCGACAGGTCCCACCTCGCGTTGTAGCTCAGCTCAGTCGGCCAGTCTTCACATCTTGGTGAATCATGCATCTAGAGAGAGGACATGCGGTTTAGCCTTTTTTTGACATTCTTCTAGTTTCATACTTTAGAGAGCTAGTTGGAGTGGCATCCCATCGGCTTCGTCAGGGCAATTAGAGCTTATTGATTGTTAAGTAGTAATTGACTTTGTCGAGTTATTGTGCCTTTATAAGGTTTGTATGTTTTAGACCTACTTTATTTTATGATATTGTTTATTTACTCTTTTAGTTATACTCTCTTGAAATGCTATGGGTCGACTTAGGACCATTCATGGTTCTAAGAATCGTGTCGCTTGATTTAGGATCCACGACTGGTCAATGATAGAAAAATAGTGATGAGTCATATGCATTATTTTGATGATTTGATAAACTGTTGAGGAACCAAATATGCTTTTTCGCAGGGGGAACGTGCTTCATGTGATAGTCATCAGATGAGAATCGGTTGAGGAGTTATCATCATCAAAGGCGGAAATTGATGAAACATAGACTGAAGTAATATGCCTAGTTTTGATGACTTGATAAACTGTTGAGAACCAAATACATAGTCAGGTGTAAGGTGGGCGTTGGACTTTTATGGGCTGTCAAAGTAAGAGGAAACTAGAAAGTTGGAACTTGTGTTTAGAAGGAACCAAATGGGTATCTAGCTGTGGGGAATGTGGTCATGTGCTTGTCATCATCAAAAGATAAATTGATGGAGCATATACCTTTAAGTATTATGCATTTATTTTGATGATTTGACAAACCCACTAAGAAACCAGATGCGCTCAAAGGAATTAGGTCCCTTGATCTTGAAGTCAATCTTCCTTTGTTCTTTGTCCCAATTCTTTATTCAACGTTCCAAGGGCTTACGCCTCTCAAATTACATATATTGAACATCACAGATGCAAACATAGTGAAACCATATACGGAGCTTTGGTGAGGATAAGGTACGCTATTGTTTCTTATTATCGGAAGTCAATCTTTACAAATGTAAAAGTTGTTTTACGGTTGTCCCTTTGCTCTTGCGGCGAGCCCTGCTTAGCGGTAGCGGTACTTCTTTCCTAGCTCTTGTCCAATGGTCCAAAGAATTTCTCTTCCCTCTCTCTCTCATCCTTTCATATGCATTGAGCAATATAAGATGAAAATGTGAGTTTTGCAAAATCAAAATATTGGTCTTCTTCTACATTTGCAAAATCTCCACCTTTCGAGCAGTTGCAACACCTTAAGGCTTAGGTTCCTTATCAATGAGTTATGTATTGTGTTATAAGTTGTTGATTTTTGTAATTTTGCTCTTAACATTGCTAAACCTACTCCTCTTTTTTTTTTTGAGAAGCTTTTTTTTTGTAGATTAACGTTTACGTTTTATATTCAAACATTAGCGATAGGCTAGAGTTAGCCTTGATTTGTCTTTGTAATAGAGTTATTTTACAAAGGGCTTACAACAAGTTATTGTAGGTGGAAATGATTAAGATTTTAATTCCTAAGTTACAATGTAATCGAACATTGCTCGGTTGTTAGTAAAGGATTGAGAAATCCTACTAGGGTAGATCGTGATTTTTTTCTCTTAAACAAAGAGATTCCCACATAAACATCTAGTGTTTTTACTTTCTATTAAGCTAGAACCGGGCGAGGAACTGATTCTCTGCTTTTGGTGGATTTCATGCAAACAATCGAGTTATGATAAGCTTTATGGTGGTTTTGAGGTTGGTAACTAGTGAGGTTTAGATGTGGGATGATTGACATGATAAGATCGATTGAAAAGTGATTGGTGATGTACTAGGGTGGGTAGTTTCATGGCATCTTCAAGTGAGTGGGCTAAAGTTAATTGGTAGGGAGTTGACACCATCATTTGGATCATAAATCAGATTTTCTACGGTAGATTATATTTGTGGTAGTGGACTACATTAGAGTATTGGATTGGTTAGATAAGAAGGATTAAAGAATGTTAGTTATGACTTGAGAGAACTTATGCGTGACAAGGCACGTGAATTTCAATATTCATTACTTACATTGGGGTTATGTAAAGGCGTAGTGGGTATTGTACTCGGTGATTTGTAGTTTTGAGATATGGGTTATGCGTCCATGGGCCTTGTGTCGAAGAATATAGAGTGGTGAACGAGTTAAGAGAAAGCCACCCAGAGAAGCTCTACTTATATTGGAGAGTTTGATGTATTGAGGATCCCATGAAGTCCTATTAGAATTATTATTTGATTAGTACGACCGAGAAATGTGAAGAGAAAGAAGACATCAAATATAGATCTTGGGCGAATTAAATTAGTTTATCATTATTCCGTATATTTTCTCACGAATACTTTATTTATTTTAGTTAAATCATAACTATCTTTTGTCAAACCACCTAAAGAATTTAGTGACAATTCCAAAAATTCTATTATTATACAAAGAAAACTAATAGAATTTTAACTAATCTGAGGTTAGATATTAGAAAAAATTATTAAGCAACTTTAGTTCTAATTTGTAAAAGTTCTTTAAATTATGCCGTTACAGCAAGCTAATGTTCAAAAAGGTTAAATTTACGATCCACGATATTTGCATCCTATTGTATGTCTTAATACATTTTTGTGTGCTTTGCTTCGGGACTCACCCAAAATCTTTAAAACATTAATTGGTGAAATATATGATCTATAATAACAATATATTACAACAATTATATACTTAATGTGATTCTATAAGTGAGATTTTGAGGGTAAAACTGACTCATAAGGAAAGCAGCTAAAGTAGTTGTTTCCAGGCCCCCCAAATTAAAGGCTCCAAATTTCTAATTAATTAATTAGTAATTATTATGCTTGTCTTTTGGAGATATGATCGGATGGCCACATAATCAAAAAGACACATTATAATAAAATGTACCATTATAATTTTCTTATATATATATATATATATATATATATATATATATACTTATACAATATATACACATTGCCATACTTTTTAATGTACAATATTTGTATAATAAATATTGAGTGTACAATGTAGACACTTTTAGTATATACATATTATACAATAGTTGTACACATATTATACATGTTTTAGGAATTTCTTTTTATGGCAATGGTCGGAGACCGAAACCCTCATCTTCTTCATAGTAAAGCTCATAGCTTTGCACTCCTCCGCACCGACATGATTTAATCTGGGGTTTATCCTTGAAATAATAAGGCAATTAGAAGAGTAAAAATGAGAAAAATAAGGTGGAGGTTTGGCAAAACTTGTGATTAATCGAGCAAAGTCACTGTCTTGAAATGTCATCAACTTTTGTCTTACACGTGAAATCTAGAACTTTTATACCAATCATATTTACTACATCTTTTTTGAGTGTATAGCTCAGTTATTTGGACCCGTTTCATTCCAATTATAGAAGAGTAATGTGAGAATTCTAGAAATTTTTAAGGTTTAAGTTGATTAGCAAATAGGGGTTTTAGTTTTGGTGCTTTGAGATGATCAAAGTCGAAAAGTCAGTCTTAGCACAATCTTTGGAAACTGGAAATCTTAAGGTAGCTAGAAATGAATGGATCATTCTTTTCATATGTATGGAAGAGTAATGTGATGAATTCAGAATTTTGGTATCCTTTCATATTAATCTAATCCAATTTGAATGCTTGATATTTTGCGGTCAGTCACTTAATGCCCATATAAACTAACATTTTGTTTATTTTCATTAATATTAAGATGTTTAAATCTAAAAATACATCGAATGATTAAGATGTGTCTACAGATTTGAGCATTTGAATGATTAAGATGTATTGTTTCAACATTTAAGTAATGCATACTTTATTTATTTGTAAATTAAAGAAGGTACTTAATCTTATACTAATTAACTTTTAATTAAATAATAATATAATTAATTGAATATTTAATTTGGTTTTAAAAAATTATGGTTAAAATATTTATGTTTGCTAGTGATGGTGGAGATGGTTTTAATGAGAGTGGAAATTAGTGATAATGCATGGTGTTGAGGAGTGTCTGAATGGTGTGGTGGTGATAGTTGCTAGTAATGGTGGTGATAGTTATAATGATGGGTGTGGGTGATGTTGTAGTGGCTGACGTGATCATAATAGTTGGTGGTGGTGGTTGTGATGGTGGGTGGTTGATGGCCAGAGTTGACGGTGTTGATGGTGGTGGCTGAAGAGATTGTGTGGTAATTGACGATGTGTTTGGTAGTAATTGGCGGTGCTAGTTGTGATGGTGAAAGTGGTTGGTAGTAGGGATTGGTCGCAATGATATTGAGTGATAGTGGTGGTAGCGGTAGTGGCGTAGATGACTATAATTATAATAATGGAGTAGCATGTGTAGTAACTGCGACGGTAGTAGTTTGACAAGCTGGGGTGATTACCCCGGTGATGTCAAGGGTGGTTGACGATGGTAATGATAGTAGAGGTAGTTGGTGGTGGTGGTGACTAGTGATTTAGCGATGAAGTAGCGGTGGTGGTGGTTGTGATGATAGAGGTGAAGTTTAATGATGGTGGCTAGTAGTTGTGGGCGAGTAATGGATAAAATTATTATTTCAAATATTTTCTTAATGATATCAAAACTACATTTGAGATCTTAATGATTAGACTATTGAGGCAGAAGAAATTATTTAACCTTTAATGAAAACATGATGTATTTAATGACCTAAAGGTCTGAACCATTCAAATTTATCCATTAGTGCAAGCAAATGAGGCCAAAGATCTTATTCACACGGTGAAAAAAAGTCTAGTGAAAAAGGCCAAAGATCTTAGTCAACTGGTTGCTTTGTTGCCAGCTACATTGCTTTACTTCAGAAGATATTCCAATAACAACAAAATATATATGAGTATGATTTTTAAAATGGGATCTGAAGAGCCCTCATCTTCGTCATAGTAAAGCTCACCAGCGCACTCTCGCGCAAACTTTATCATCTCCGAGAACTACAAAGAACAATAACATGATTTATCATATTCACATCACCAACAGTCAATCAAAACACGAATCTCCCAAATTTGATCACAGGGTTTATCCTTGAAATAAGAAGGCAATTAGAAGAGTAAAAATGAGAAAAATAATTGGAGTTTGGCAGAAATTGTGATTAATCGAGCAGTCACTGTCTTGAAATGTCATCGACTTTTGTCTTTATACGTGAAATCTAGAACTTTGTACCAATCCTTATTTACTACATCTTTTTGGGTGTATAGCTCGATTAGTAGAGCATTGAGTTTTGCTCTGTGGGAAACAAAAGCTTTGCCTTTGTTACCAATATTGCATAAGTTCTAACTTTTATCTACTTAAGGTAAAATATATAATCAATTGAGTAGATTCGCTATCTTAAAATATTCTAGAAAATTTTTGACATAGGTAGAATTAAATTACATGATGACGGTAAGTTTTGCCTAGTGACTTTATTGAAGTGAAGGTTTTTTTTTAACAATAAATGTTTCTTTTTTTTCAAAGGTTACACAAGCCAACAGTGCTTATAGAAAGTGTACCAACAACAACTACATCTCTATCTATGGGTTGTTAATATGAATCCTCTATTTGGACCCGTTTCATTCAATTATAGAAGAGTAATGTGAGGAATTCAGAAATTTTAGAATTTGAAAGTTGATTAGCAAATAGGTTTTAGTTTTGGTGCTTTGAGATGATCAAGTCGAAAAGTCTCGATCTTTAGCACAATCTTTGAAACCCCAAATCTTAAGGTAGCTAGAAGCTAATGAAATGGATCATTCTTTTTGCATATATGGAAGAGTAATGTGTTGAATTCGAGATTTTGGTATCTTTATATTAATCTAATCCAATTTGAATGTTTGTGTCACGCCCTTGAGGGTATGAGCGCTTTGGTGCCCTAGGACGCTGGACTACTAGCCCCAGGTGGTAGAGGCACATGCGGTGTCGCTAGCTCTATCTCGGGAGTTCTTGGAAACAAAGGGCTATATAGCATTTGTGTAGCTTACAACCTCAGTCCACACAGGGCCTATAGCCACACAGCCTGTATAACACAGTGAAGCCCGAACATACTCATAATCAGGGAACCTATGTGGTAAACAAGGCCCCACCGTCTTTGTCTAGTCATGCGAAACTTAAACGAAATGCGCTACGTGAGAAATGAGCAAGGTCACCACTACTGTCTACTAATTGTGGTGGTGATAGTTGCTAGTAATAATGAAATTAGTGATAGTTATAATGATGGGGGTGGGTAGTGTTATAGTAGTAGCGCAATCCTGTGATTGTTAGTGGTGTTCATGATAGTGAATTGGTTGATATTAGAAGTTAGCAGTGTTGATGGTGGTGGTGAAGATTGTGTGTGGTAATTGACGATGTGTTGAAGTAGTAATTGGCGGTGCTAGTTGTGATGGTGAAAGTGGTTGGTAGTAGGGATTGAGTCGTAATGATGGTAGCGAGTGATAGTGGTGGTAGCGGTAGTGGTGGTGACTGGATTACTCTAATAATGGGTATTGTGTGTATAGCTAACGGCTTGAGTAGTAGTTGACAAGCCCCGGGGGTGATTTCCCGATGATGTTAGGGGTGTTTAAGCGATGGTAATGATGGTAGAGGTAGTTGGTGGTGGTGGTGACTAGTGATTGGCGATGGTAACGGTGAGGTGGTGGTTGTGATGATAGAGGTGGTTAATGATGGTGGCTAGTGGTTGTGGGCGAGCTGCAATGGTGAAAATTATTCGCACAAATATACCTCTTAATGATATCAACTACATTTAAGATCTTAATGATTAAGACCTATTCGGGCAGAAATAAGTGTTTAAACTTTAATGAAAATAAATGTATTTAATGACCTAAAGTACGAACCATTCAAATTCAGACCTCCATTAAGTGCAAGCAAATGAGGCCAAAGATCTTATTCACACGGTGAAAAAAAGTCTAGTGAAAAAAGGCCAAAGATCTTAGTCAATGGTTTATGTTTGTTGCCATGTGCTTTACCGGAGGAAGGTATTCCAATAACAACAAAATATATATGAGTATGATTTTAAGAAATGGGATACGAAAGTGGACTATCATTAGACCTTATTCTTGATAGAAAGAGATTATTTTCGATACATTTGAAAATCATTTTGAGATTTTAAAAAACAAATGCAACAGAGTAAATAAATTGGAATATGAATTTTGGGATGTTGAATTCTAAAGTACTATTTTCTTATGAAAATATGGGTAAACATATCTTTTACTCCACGCTCATTTGTTACCCAACTCATTTTTTTTACTCATATTAATATGGCGGGTTGAAATAGCCACCCATATTATGTCGACCCATTTTCAACCCGTCTAAATTTGACCCAATCCGCCCATTTGCCACCACTAAGTGTGACATTGTGGTGATTAATGTTACTTAAAAGGATAGGGTAGATTTAAAAATGCATGTGGATGGAAGTTGCGTAGAAATACCTACAATCTCCTAGAATCAATGTGGATTTTGCTAAAGACATAACACAACAAAAGCAAAAGCAAATTCAAGATTTGAAGATTGTTGCACCATTTGCTAAGAGGTGGATCCAGATATATATATATATGACTAGTTCAACTTTTAGGTTCTTACTAGTGAATCCATTACACTTTTGAACACTAAATTCCGGTTCCTACATGATTAGTTTATTGGATTGTTGGACAAAATCTTTAGCTTGTTATGTGAATGATTTAATTGTTATATTTTGCTCGGACTCTTTAAAAATATTAATAAGTGTGTTAATCTCTCAAAAATAGTGTATTGAGATGCAATAGTATTTAGTAGAGTTAAAACAATATAATTTGATGTCACTCTGAGATAAAATTCAGCCAATTGGCATTCGAGTTATAAAACACATTAGAAAAAAAAGAGAATTGAAGAAGATAGAACATGTAATCGCAAAAATACTAAGAAGAGAACAAAAGTTTAAAACTCTCAAGATTACACATCAATCCATACGATAGAATTTGACAGAATTGTCTTAAGTGATACTGCGATATCACAAGTATCTTGAAATCTACAACCTTAGAATTACAGTTGAGTATTGAATTGATATCCTGAGTTCTTGAAATCTCACGACCTTCATTACGATTTGAATATTGAATCGCTTCCTCTTGTGGTAACGACATGAAGTCTAGGAAAATATAAGCTATCCAAACATATTGTAGCCACGGGACAAAACACATACCTGAGTTGATTTGATATATGAGTTGTCCTAATAAATTTTTGTTGATTAGGATAATAGATGTAAAGATTGTTATGACTAGATCTCACGAATAAGTTCACCATCTTTCGTGTAGCATAAAGCTCATAATGATAGAAAATGATCACAATTTAAATCTGGTATATTCACTGAATTTTCATCAGCCATTTCAACCATCTGTTCATGATAGGTCTGTTTGTCTAGGCAATTTGCGGCTTTCACTTCATGCACCAGAGCATTTTCCAGAATGTTTCCAAATGGCTTTGTGGCTGAGCTTGTTTATCAGCTTGCATTGTTGTAAATTTCGCTGATTTTGTTAGGCACCGCGTCAGGAGGCATCTTATTATTTCATTGTGAGGTTTTATGTAAGCCGATAGTTTAATTTTTAGACATTATACGCGGACTTGCTTGGGCTGGTTTCCATAGACATGCAGTAAACTCAATTTAATCTTGTTTATTTCATAACTAGGAGCGTTGTTGTAATATAGGGAATTTTGTCTTCTTTGTCCAGAACCGTGCCCATAGAAATACACAACATAGAATATTATGGAGGAAATCGATATAACTTTTACAATCATGTTTCGATAGAATCATAACACAACCCGCGAAGCATGAGGATATTGTATTCGTGAGGTTTCATAAATGGACACTCGAATGTGGTGTTGTCCGAGATGATAGTTCCACAAAACAAATTTCTTGTAAGCCTTAGGTTTCTTCAACAATACCAAGCCATCATATGAGCACAAACCATGTGCACCTAGAAATTCCTTTAAAGGAAATTGGCATTTTCTGCCGATAATTTACTTAGTTGTTCAAATGTATAAACTCGAATAAACCATGTGCACCTAGAAATTCCTTTAAAGGAAATTGGCATTTTTCTATGATAATTTTACTTGGATTGTTCAAATGTATAAACTCGAACTCACCTGTGCTTCTTTGTACCAAAAGTTTTTCACGTCCTAGCTCTTTGGATTGATCACGGTGATCTTTCGCGAATTTAACATTAGAAATCATAGCATTCCATGATTTAGAAACGCATTTAAAACGTAATAAAGATGCGGTGTATACCTTAATAAGGATGCTAAAAATGATATCATTCGGAAGAACACATGTGTCCTCTTTGATATGCCTTCCCTCGATTGCCTTTCGTAATTTTTTCT